>BLSH010059097.1:489562-509791 GCA_018402905.1 Glandirana rugosa | reverse complement strand
GTGGGGTGGTATTTTTCCTTACACAAGTTCTATATTACCACAGCCAAAACCTATACAAGGTAGTCTCACCCAGAACGGCCATGAGGCCAGTGTCTGGTCCCAGTCACCTGTGCCATGTTAGGGACCCATGGAGGGAAACAAGCACCTTTTAGTTAAGTATTCTTGATATTCTCTTTATCTGTATCTGTCATTACTTTTAATGAATGTTATACTTTCAAGTATTTGTGTGATCTCTCTTTGCACATATCCAACACAACCCCAAAAACGTGACAACAGATTGAGGAACTTGTTCCCGAAGGTTTAACCCTTTCTCAGGTAGAGATGTGTTTTGCACACGTTTAATAAAATATTTAGGCCTGAAGATTCCATAAATTCCCCCCAAAAAAAGATATATTTTCTTAAAGCAGACACCCTAGAGAATAAAATAGCGGTTGCTCCAAATTTTGATGACACCGCAAAGGTCTAGGAAACACAAAATTTCAGTAAAAATACACATTGAAAGGTAATTATAGGGGGGCACAAAATTGCAATAAATTACAATTGATGTTTTCAGGCGTAGGCGTCCCGCTGTGTGCATTTACGTTTGGTCGTGCATATGTGCGGGGGGGGGGGGGCATCAATTATTTTGAGCAGGGTGGGGAAATTTATGTGCTTGGGTATAACTTTAACTTTTTACAATTAAAAATTTTTTTTTTATTTTTGCCTAATTTTTTTCCACCATTACATAAGGGACAAAAATTCCACTATGTGATGATTTATTTTGGTGACAGGTTCTCTTTAATGAGACATCCAGGGTCTAAAAGACCCCCAATGTCCTCCCTGAGCTCCACTGAATGTAATACAATGCACATCACACTGCATTACATTCTTTCCCGGTCTCGATGGTCGGTGAAACTGTCAATGAGGACCTGGAGGTCACGTCATACACGTCACTTCCGGGACAGCAGCAAGAAGTGGAAGAAGACCGGATGTGTGTCCGCTCTCCTCCCTCCCCTCCCGCTATGCCAGTCCTGAGCCCGTAGATGGACAATCGAGATACATAGCAGAGGGTGTGCATTGTGTGTGTGGAGTATTCAGGTGGCAGCCCAGGTGCCAGGATACAATTTTTTGGCACCATGGCAGCCTGGCACCTGGGGTTTGTTGAGCCTGGTTTAGTGTTTGTTACATCTTAGAGGACCCGGGACTAGGGATTGGCCTAACGACCCCCTGTTTGGTCCGAACCGAATAACAAACCCCACTGAAGACTATGTGACCCAAACATGTATCAATGACAAAAATGTTTGTAAAAAAAACATAATTTTTAAATGAGCAGTGATTTATTGATGCTTAAAGTGAAAGCATAAAGATGAAAAATTCCCTTCAATATAGTGCCTGGGGGGTCCCCTTAGTCTACCTGTAAAGTGGCGCATCTGTAGCATGTATCCACTTCAATACCGGGCACTTAGAACACTTCCCGCCCACACCAATTTTCAGCTTTCAGTGCTGTTGCGATTTGAATGAGAATTGCGCGGTGGTGCGACGCTGTACCCAAACAACGTTTTCATCATTTTGTTCCCACAAATAGTGCTTTCTTTTGGTGGTATTTGATCACCCCTGCAGTTTTTATTTTTTGCGCTATAAAAAAAAAAAAAAAGACCGAAAATTTTGAAAAAAAAACCAAACATTTTCTTTGTTTCTGTCACAAAAGTTTGTATAAAGTACATTTTCTCCTTCACTGACGGGCACTGATGTGGCTAAACTAATGGGCACTGATGTGGCTACACTGATGGGCACTGATGAGGCTACACTGACGGGCACTGATGAGGCAGTACAGATTGGCACTGATGAGGTGGCACATGGTAAGGTTGTACTGATGATGGGGCACATATGCAGCACTGATGGGTGGCACTGACAAGCAACACTGAGGGGCACTGATACGTGGCACTGATATGCGGCACTGATGGACACTCATAGGCGGCACTGATAAGTGGCACTGGGCACTGATGGGCACTGATAGGTGGCACTTTTAGGTGGCACAGCTGGGCACTTTTAGGTGGCACAGGTGGGCACTGGTGCAACAAGCACTGTTAAGGATGGCACTGGCAGGCATCATACATGGGCACAGTGCCATCCCTACAGTGCACAATATTGCCCTTACCTGGTGGTCTAAAGGGGGCTCCCTGGTGGTCCTGGGCGGCCTATGTGGTCCTTCCCTGGTGGTCCTGGACGGCCTCTTTGGGATGTCCGGGGGGGCTCCCTGGTGGTCCTGGTCAGGCTCCCTGGTGGTCCAGTGGGGTGATCCTGAGGGTGGCTGCACTGATAAATGTTCAGCGCAGCCCCCCCGTCAGGAGAGCAGCCAATCGGCTCTCCGCTGCTCGGGCCTGCAGACCTGAGCAGAGGAAAAGCCGATAAACGACTCTTCCTATTTACACTGTGATCAGCCGTGGTTGGTCATGGCTGATCACATGGTAAAAGGCTTCGGATCGAAGCTTTTTACCTCAGTCGGTAATGCGATGGGTCAGACTGACCCACGGCACCACCGATCGCCGCGATGCACGCCCTCAGGGGCGCGCGATCGCGGATTATCCTGAGGACGTCAATAGATGTCCAGTCAGGATAATGAACCCCCCGCCCGGATGTCATTTGTCTATACGCCGGGCGGGAAGTGGTTAAAGAACCTGATTCAGAAATAATTGCATTTATAAAGCCAAAAAAATTACATTTTCGTTGCAAGCTTTCTTTATGTTGTAAACAACGGTTTGGGGAGCCAGTCTGTATGATGAGGCCACAATGTAGTGCACTGGGAACAAGATTAGAGATTTTTTGGATAAATTCTGGTGTCTCCTCCATAGACTTCGGATAGAAGTAACAGGTGCGGAAAAATTGGTCTTTGGGTGTCAGTGACACCTTCATACCTTAACCCTATAGAGGTACTCTTGATGAAAGCAAGAATTGGCCTTACGGTCAAAAATTGAAATAATATGCACCTGAGAAACAGGTGTGGAAAAATTGGTCTTTGGGTGGTAATTGTGGCCATGAAACCTACAACAAAAAAAATCATCCAAATGAAATCAACACCCACAACGCTAGGCAACCTAGAAGTCCTGCACTTAAAAAACACTTAATCAGCTACATTGGGATAAGGGGCTTCATAGCTGCTGGTAATCCAGGACTGATTTATTTTGACAAATATCAGATGGTCCACAGAGTCTGTGGACAGACGAGTTCTATTATCAGTAACAAAACCTCCAGCAGCACTGAATGCCGGGCAGCCCAATTGCATACTGGGCAAGTTCAGGCCAGTGGTCTATTCTCCTGATCCAGTAGCCCGATTGTTGACTGAAAAGCTCTCCATCTCTGTTCGCGCCCCTAGATAATCGTCCACCATGTGATGCAGACGCTGCCGATGGGATGAGGAAGCTGATAGCCCTGGGTGGTGAGTGTGACGAACGCGGGTATCAGATCGCTGCCCTCCTCACCGATCGCCGACCAATGACCCCCTGATCCAATACCGCATTTGTCACGAACGTAACAATGCCACTCTCAGCTGCTTTCAGCACAAAGATTTCCCAGTTTGCGGGATCACCGTCTAAGTGTCAGCCGCCTGAGAGCGGTTGTTACCGGGCTAATTCAAACAATTAACCCTTTCTCTGCCACCACTTCTGGATTTCCGGCCAGAAGACCCGGATGTTAACAATACCAGTATTTTAGAGCAACGCCTGTGCATAAACTGTCACCTGCAGACAGGTATATTCAGGTGCGTTATTCTAAAAACAGTAGCGCTCTTCGAAGGAACAGATTCGTAATGGTTGCGTTAAGAGCTTTAGGGACAAAATTAACACTTTTCAAAATAAGGTTTAATAATGAAAAGGTCAAGTTTTAGGTGCAGTAAAATATTTACAGAAAAATAAAAGTACAAAGTGAGACAAATTTACAGCGAAAGAGAACAGATTGAAAAAAATACCTTGCCTTTGAAATGTCCTTGCTTAATCAGTGTTTTGAAGATGATTTCCTGGTTCCCTGATGTTTGATGTTAAGGTGGAACTCTCTATCTGATGGTCATAGTCTCTTTTTCTCTGGAACACCAGGGGTGGGGCCATACCTCTTCTGGCCATTCGTATAAGAGAGGGAGTTTCCTTAGACAATGTCCAGGGCGGACAGTGGAGATACATGCTGCATAATCATGCATGGATCATAACTTGTTACTGGATCATCTTTCATATTTTACCGTAGGAAATTAAATTTCAGCTTGCAATAAGCTTTCATATGACTCCAAACATGAGAATTCTAAAACCTTATAGGACCCTGGGGAGGGCATGGACTAATTCTATCCCTCCTTGGGTGAATGTTTATACTTGAATTATCCGGGCCGAAATTCTACATTCAAATAAGTAATGTTCATCATACCTATAGCGGAAGTTGTGACTGTATGTAAGTTTTCATGTAAGTTTAAGGCAGAAAGGGAGAGTCATCCCTAGGTCAGACCTGACAGGGTAATTTATGGGCCAACAGCAGTGTGTTGTATGTTTGTTCAAGATAAGTGGACAGACCTTCTTCCTGGCCGCTATAAACCATAATCAAAGGTCTCCTTTTAAATTGGCCTGTACACACTCAGAGGGGGGTGATAAGCCTTTCAAACTGCCATGTCAGAAGGAGAGAGAGAGAAAAAAAACGTAACTATTTATGTAGCTTCCCTGCCAAGATGGAGTCAGTGTCGCTTTGGGCCTGGTATCATTACCTCGCGTGGATCTCACGCGTGATACCATCACAGTGAGGACTAAAGAAATCGTGAAATGCATCACTTAAGCAGCCACCTTCTCCACCACTCCTCTCTTGACCAACAGAAGCCTCAAAACTACATTTCAACGACACTGTAACCTACCAGAGTTGGGAAAAACACTAGATAAACTCCTCTTTAAGGTGTGCTTAAGAGATTTCATCTTCTGCACTCTCTGAGAGGACGGGTGAGTTCTGTGACTTTCCCCTTGTAATGGTTGTCAAGGAGGGTTGCCAACCATTAGTGACCCTTCTCCTTTATGCCACGTATTCTTGGGTCCTTTTGCAGGCTTTGAAGCATGAGGGAGCTCATCCACCACAAAAATGTGGAGGCATGAAAAGCAGACTTCTCGGGGTCACTGAGGATTACAGTATCTGGAACTGCCTCCTCCCAGCCACGTACTACTCCCATGGGTTCTGGGGATGGAAAACCATTTCTTACTGTTTGACGTATGTCTTCCTCCATTTCAATGCCTTGTGTGTTCTGTGACAAAGGAACAATGGTGTCTGCATGAACTGAGCCTTGAGAGGAAAGGAAGTCCTCCTCTTCCTCCCCCTGCTCTGCCTCAAGTGCCCTGTCTATAATGCCAAGCAGAGTCTGCTCCAGCAGGAACACAACAGGGATTGTGTCACTGATGCCCATATTGTCACATCTCACCATGCTTGTACCCTCCTCAGATGGTGACAGTACAGTGCATGCATCCTTTATGAGCAGCCATTGGTGTGGGGGAAAAAAGGTGAGCTGGTCTGAGTCTGTCGTTGTGCCATACTCACACAGGTACTCGGTGACAGCCCTCTGCTGCATGTGCAGCTGCTGCATGTCTGCATGAACTGAGCCTTGAGAGGAAAGGAAGTCCTCCTCTTCCTCCCCCTGCTCTGCCTCAAGTGCCCTGTCTATAATGCCAAGCAGAGTCTGCTCCAGCAGGAACACAACAGGGATTGTGTCACTGATACCCATATTGTCACATCTCACCATGCTTGTACCCTCCTCAGATGGTGACAGTACAGTGCATGCATCCTTTATGAGCAGCCATTGGTGTGGGGAAAAAAAGGTGAGCTGGTCTGAGTCTGTCATTGTGCCATACTCACACAGGTACTCGGTGACAGCCCTCTGCTGCATGTGCAGCTGCTGCAGCATTGCCAAAGTCGAGTTCCACCTGGTGGGCATGTCACAAATCAGGCGGTTTACGGGCAGGTGGAATTCCCGCTGAATTTCAGCAAACCTAGAACTAACTGTATGACCACCTAAAATGGCTACACAGTCTTCTGGCCTGCTTTAGCAGATCTTTCCAACCCTGGGTACCCATTTAGGAAATGCTGCAACACCAAATTGTGGACATGTGCCAGGCATGGCATATGTATCAATTTTCCCTGTATAAGAGCGGACAGGAGGTTTGTGCCATTATCACACACCCCTTTAATGGTTTCAGCTGGCGTGGCATGAACAACCTCTGGGCCTGCCCCTGCAGAGCTGCAAGAATCTCTGCTCCGGAGTGGCTCCTGTCCCCTAGACACACCAGCTGGAGCACTGCACTGGCCACCTTTTAGCCTTGCTCATTGAAAAGCCCCCTGAACACTTAGGGGGTACTTGAGGTTCATAGGACAATTCAGCAGAGGAGGGCATGAAGGAGGAAGAGGAGGGGGTAGAGTTGACAAATCTCGCATTATCACCACTAGCTGTAGATGCAGGGGCACAACAAGCTGCAGCACTGAGCCCTGTCCTGCATCCTTCCGAGTTGCAAGTAGAGTTACCCAGTGTGCTGTGAACTAAATATATCGTCCCTGACCATGCTTGCTGGACCACGTGTCAGTTGACTGCTTTGCCAAATGATGCCACAACATTGCCTTCCATGTGATAGTAAAGAGCTGGAATGGCCTTATGTGAAAAGAAATAGCGACTGGGAAACTGCCATTTGTGGTACAGCACATTCTGCAAATTCACGGAAGGGGGCAGAATCCACCAGACGGAAAGTCAGAAGTTGCAGAGCCAGCAGGTCTGACAAGCTTGCATTTACACGCTGGTCATGTGGGTGGCAGTGACTATTTTTTTTTCACTACAGCGGATGGGACAGTGAAAATTGCCGGCTATAGTCTACAGCTGGGGGTGTGCTACTGGCAAATGTGCTGCAAGGACCTGGGACACCATGCACTATAACATCATCCCTCTCAGTGGAGGCTGCTGAGAGGCCATAAGGTATAGTGGGGGCAGATTGAGGTGAGTAAAGAAGAGGAACAGAATTGAACCCCTTTTGCGTGACTTTCAGGTGCTCTTGCCAATGGGCTGAAACAAAGAGAGAGTGGTGGAGACTCTGAATGTACGTCAATATCCCAAATATACAAGGAAAAATTGTGAACCCTCCAACAAAAGGGACTTTTTTTTTTTATTATTATTATTATTATACAGTATTTATATAGCGCTCACAGTTTGTGCAGCGCTTTACAATATTAGGGCAGACAGTACAATACAATACAATTCAATACAGGAGGAATCAGAGGGCCCTGCTCGGTAAAGCTTACAATCTAGGAGGGAGGGTTAAATGATACGAGAGGGAAATAACTGTGGGGGGATGGGTTGATTGAGAATAAAAAAGTGCAGTTAGGTGGCGGCAGGATAGGCTTCCCTGAAGAGAAAAGTTTTCAGGGATCGCCTAAAAGTGGAAAGATTTGGGGATAGTCTGACAAATTGGGGTAGGGAGTTCCAGAGGATGGGAGCAGCTCGGGAGAAGTCTTGGAGATGAGTATGAGAGGAGGTGATGAGGGAGCAGGAGAGCAGGAGGTCTTGGGAGGAGCGAAGAGGATGGTTAGGTTGGTATTTTGAGACTAGGCTGGTGATGTAGCTGGGAGCGGAGTTGTGGATGGCTTTGTAGCTCATGGTTAGTATTTTGAACTTAATTCGTTGGGCGAGTGGCAGCCAATGGAGGGATTGGCAGAGAGGGGTGGCAGACGCTGAACGGTTTGTAAGATGGATAAGTCTGGCAGCGGCATTCATGATGGACTGGAGGGGGGATAGTCTATTTAAAGGTAGGCCAGTGAGGAGGGAGTTGCAGCTGGTTGTGCCATTGCTCTTGACAGTGAAGTCAGGGGAAATGGCATTTGGGGGAGGAAATATTATGAGTTTGGTTTTGGACAAGTTGAGTTTGAGGAAGTGGTGGGACATCCAGGCAGATATGTCTGTTAATAAGTTAGTGATGAGTGAGGAGACTGATGGAGTGAGTTGGGGGGTGGAGAGGTATATTTGGGTATCGTCGGCGTAGAAATGATATTGAAAGCCGTGGGAGGCTATCAGCCGACCCAGGGAAGAGGTGTAGATAGAAAATAAGAGCGGTCCAAGAACAGAACCTTGGGGGACCCCGACAGAGAAGGGGAGAGGAGAGGAGGAGGTAGAATTGTAAATGACACTGAAGGTGCGATGGGATAGGTAGGACGAGAGCCACTGAAGGGCACAGTCACGGAGACCAAGGGAGTAAAGTTTTTTGAGGAGGAGGGGGTGGTCGACAGTATCAAAGGCAGCCGAAAGGTCCAGAAGTAGGAGTACAGAATAGTGTCCATTGGTTTTAGCGGTTAGTAGGTCATTTGTGAGTTTAAGAAGGGCAGTTTCTGTGGAGTGTTGAGGACGGAATCCAGATTGGAGGGGATCAAGAAGGTTATTCTTAACAAGGTGTCACTCAGTTGGTTGTAGACAAGACGTTCGAGGATTTTGGAGGAAAATGGGAGCAAGGAGATAGGGCGTAGATTGTTAAGATCGGTAGGGTCCAGGGATGGTTTTTTGAGTATGGGGGTGACCAATGCATGTTTTAGAGCATTGGGGAAGATGCCAGAAGAGAGGGAGAGATTGAAGATGTGCGTTAGAGAGTGCAGGATAGAGTCAGAGGGTGAGCGTAGTATTTTAGAGGGAATAGGGTCCAATACTAATACTGTGAAAAGCCATTTGAGATTGACATTATCGAATGCCTTTTCGGCATCGAAAGTTATAATAGCTGTGTCTACCTTGGGGTGCACTCTAGCGTACTCCAAAATGGTCATGACATTGCGAATGTTTTGCGTCGCCGTCCTACCTTGACAAACCCCGATTGAGCAGGATGTATAATGGTTGGGATAATTTCAGCCAATCTGGTCGCTACTATCTTGGATAAAAATTTTGCATCCAAATTTATAAGCGAAATAAGACGGTATGAACCTGGGGCTGTTGGATCTTTGTTGGATCTTTTCCTTTTTTCTCTAATAATTTTACTATTGCTTGATAAAGCTAGGTAAGTAGCTTCCTCCTGACCAAATGAATTGTACACTTTAAGTAGTACTTGGCTAAGGGTATCTTTTAGTGGTTTATAGAAACCGCCGGTGAAACCATCAGGGCCAGGGGCTTTATGAGGAGAAGTTTGCTGAATTGCGTGTAGCACTTCATCCTGAGATATGGGGGCATTCAACTTTTGAAGTTGGTCTGCCGATATCGCAGGAATGTGCAAGGAGTTTAAAAAAGTGTGTGCATTTTGTTGGTGATTTCATCAGTTGAATAGAGGGTACTGTAGAAGTTGTACATGGTTTGGGCAATTTTGTGCGGATCTGACTGAAGGTGACCAAGCTTATCCCTCAGTGCCGTGATGTGAGTTGGCACGTATGGGCCTCTACATACATACATCTGGCTAGCAGTTTGCCCGACTTATTACCATATTTATAGTACACGGCGTCTGCCTGCGATTTGCGGGACATCTCAAGTGTATCTGTCCACAGGTCAAAGGTTCGCTTGGCAGCCTGCCAGTTGTCCCTATTTGTTGGGGTATTATTTGATGCCCGGGCAAGTTGGGCCGTTTTTAGACTCGAGCTTGCTAGGTGATATTCGGATAGCATCCATTTTTTATAGGATACAGTATACAATATCACCTTCCCTCTCAGGAAGGCCTTACCCGCTTCCCAAAATAAGATCAGGTTTGATTGGTGTTCCTGATTTGTGAACGCATATTCGTCCCATGCCGTGCGTATGTAGTTGTAAAAGTCAGGATTATTAGATAGGTAGGTCGGAAAAGGCCATAGTCTTAGGTTGTTGGAGTTATTATGATCTCCTAGTGTTATCGATATCAACTTGTGATCCGATCTAGCCATTTCATGTATCTCTGAATTTAGCACTAATGGGACCAGGGTTTCTGTAAAGAAAATATAGTCTATTCTAGATAGAACTTTATGAGGGGGTGAGTAATAAGTAAATTCTCGGTCCACTGGATGTTGCAGTCTCCAGATGTCCGTCAAATGTAGAGAATCCATAGTCTCCGCAAGTGACGTGATGGGCTGCATCGGCCTGCGTGTGTCAGGAGGGGGGGATGGGTATGATTTGTCTTCCAGGATGTGCATAAGTGAGTTGAAATCCCCCCCTCCCACCACATGAGGAGTGAGGGGGTGCTTCAGGAGGTGCGTTGATAAGTCAGTGTAAAACAACATGCTGGGGTTGTTCGGTGCATAGACGTTGGTAATGTTTATATCCTTGTTCCCCCCATCTAATGTGGGCCGTAACTATTCTGCCCTGGGTGTCCGTGTCTGTGAAAATGATTTGGCATGCAAAGTTTTTGTGGACCAAAATTAAAACCCCTGCCTTTCTATCGATGGTTCCCGATCCTATAACCGTGCCCACCTACAATTTCTTCATGCGCTCAAAATCAGATGATGGTAGATGAGATTCCTGGATCAGAGCAATGTCAGCCCGTAGGCACTGGAGGTGACGTAATATCTTCATGCGCTTGTTAGGGGACCTAAGTCCTTTCACATTCCACGATATTACTTTCATGAAAATGTTAAAGGTGTGAGATATGTCCTAAGTGTATGACATATATGGTGGCATGAGAAATTTGAGACAGGTGTGATAATGACTATCCGTGCTAAGGAGATATCGAAGATATTGGCCCTTGTGAAGAGATTCAAGGTTTTCAGGAGGGTGGGATGGGTATGCAGCAGGGAAGGTATAACGCTGAGAAGAATTTTAAGGAACATAGGCTTAAATGGTGATGAAATCAGCCTGTACTTCACTTTCTTCCACATGGTTGTACTGCAAGAGTACCACTCCCTTTAGTACAGCCTCTTCTAGCATCGAGATATGTCTATTTCCCATGAAATATTTGGGTAAAGATACACCTCGGAGCGCTAGTAACAGGAGGGTAGTATATATTCATATGCTCATGTGAGGCAGCCCATGTGGAGGAGTGAGACAGAGTTACAACATAACACATAACAACTGCATAACAATTTAACAGAGACAATGATATTAAAAGGATACACAAAGTGTGAAAACCCCTGGTATGCACCTGGGTGAGCTGGGGTAGCACAATTAACCAGGAGTAAATGCCTAAGCCAGTACTGGTTGAGGCCTGCAGGGCAGTATACTCATCTGTGCATTCCTGGCCCTTGAAGTATCCTGGGATGGGTTCTCTGAAGTAGGCCATTTAAGCAGAAATCTCCATGCGGTGTGATCCGTGTGTTTTAAGCTGTTTAGCAGAATCCTTCCGAGGGCTCCTTTGATCCAAGGAGCGTTGCATATGTGAATCTCTGCCGACTACTGATGCATATGAGGTTTGGTCCTGGGAGCAGAGGAAGCGCTCAGCTTCGGATGGATCCTGGAAGGTCATCTGTTCTTCAGACAGGGTTTTTAGGCGCAATACCGCGGGGAAAGCCAGAGTGAACCTTATATTCCTCTTGTAAAGCTCCGCACAGACGGCCTTAAATTAATTTTGTTTTTTGGCCACTTCTGCGGAATAATCCGCAAAGATGAGGATCTTCACGCCATCAATCATCAGGGACTTCGATTGTCTAAATTTTTGCAGGATTAGATGTTTGTCTGCGTAGTTCAGATATTTAGCAATAGTTGGTCTAGGAGAAGTGCGGTCAGTCCCTGAGGGACCCAACCTGTGGGCCCGCTCTACCTGTAGTGGGCCTTTAAGGCCTAGGGCCTCCGGAATTTTGACCGCACAGTATTGGGGGAGAGCTGTAGGGTGAATCGAATTCGGGGACCCCGATGAATCTCAGGTTGCTCCTCCTATTTTCTAAATCCTCAAGTTTCACTATAATTAACCTGATTTGGGTGTCCTGGGCCCGGTCCGAGTCCTGTGTATGATAAAGTTCCTCCTCCACATGAATGATTCTTTGCTCAGCCTCATTCAGCCTGGCAGCATGTTCCTTAAGGTCCTTATGCAGCTGGGCCATTCCTGCTTGTACTGCCCTCTCCACGGATGCTGCTATCATGGGAGCCAGTAGAGCCACCACCGCTTGGGCAATGCGTTCGGTGCCGCTGGTGTCACTGTCCGACATGTGTATGATGGCTGCTGGCGCTGGCTCCCCGCCAGGCACGGGCGCCATGACAGGCTGTGCGGCCTGTCCATTCTCCTCCGGGCCTCGTTGCAGCGGAGACGATCAGAGCGTACCTTTGTCAAGATATCGCTCCATGATGAGTCAGGGGTGACTCCGGGGGTGAGCCAAGCTATCTGTCAGTGTGCGGGAAGGTATTAGTCGCTGATTTACGAGGCTTACTGTGGGAGCTAATCAGCCGTGCAGCCTAGCCATGCGGCACCGGAAGTGGTCAAGCCTTTTATGTTAGGGTTCGCCCGTATTGTTCGTAGCAGCGGCTCCAGCACCAGGGCGAACAGCAGGGGCGAAATTGGACAGCTCTGTCACGTTCCATTCTTGATTGAAAACCCTGAGGTGTAGGTACCATTCATCTTGACCTGTGCATTCGGTGTAGAGTATAGGGCCAATATCCAGGCCAGCATCCGCGACCCCAGCCCCAGGGCTCCCAACAATGCCAGGAAGTATGTCCAGTCAATGCGGTCAAAAGCTTTCTCCAAGTCTGTGGACAGTAGCAGGCAGGGTGAGGAGCCCTCCACAACCTTGGTCCAATGTATGAGTTGTATCGCTCTGATTGAGTTGTCTCTGGATTCTCGGCCAGAGACAAAGCCTGTCTGATCCGTGTGTACTATTTGGGGGATTAGGTGCTTAAGCCTATTCGCCAGTATCTTCGCCAGGATTTTAATGTCTACGTTAAGTAGAGAAATTGGTCAATAGCTTTGAGGTACAGTGGGGCCCTTGTTATCTTTTGGAGTTACGGAGATGTGGGCCAACAACGCCCCAGGGGGGACCGCCTTACCGCCGGCGATGGAGCTAAAGTAATCACCCATTGCTGCCTACAGGAGGGGGAAGAACGCCTTATAATATGCTTTGGTCAAACAGTCCAGGCCCGGACTTTTCCCAAAGGGTAGTGAATTAATCACCGCCCCAATTTCCAAAGGAGTGATTGGAGCCTCCAAATCTGCACAGGAGGCGACATCTAAGGGGGGGAACCCTGCGGCACTCAAGTAGTCACGGATAGCGTCTAACTTGCCCACGCGTTCGCCCGGGTTGCCGTGAGAGTTGAGGCTATAGAGGTCTGCGTCGTACGTCTGGAACCCCTCTGCAATTTTAGAGGGCAGGGCCGTGGTCTCCCCAGAGGAAGTTTTCAGCTTATGGACATGTGTACCCACCCGGTGTGTATGAAGTGCTCTCGCCAGCATCCGACCGCATTTGTTACCCTGCACAACCTCAGGCATTTACGGAAACTGCAGTCTAGGAGTCTAGAAAATAAATTTCGCAACTCAGTCAGTCGTTTCAGCGATGTTGGGTCATTATGATGCTTGTGCTGCAGCTCGGCTTTTTGTAATTCCTGCAATACTTTTTGGAAGTCTGCGCGGCGTTCTTTTTTAAGTTTAGAGCCCAAGGAGATCAATTCTCCCCGTACAACTGCCTTATGGCCCTCCCAGACAATACCTTCACTAAGACCATCACATGTCTTCTCTAATATGGGTCAACACCTCTGTCACCCCTGCCACCACCCTGACATCATGTAATAAATTTTCATTCAACCGCCAGGACCAGACCCTGTCCGATCCGGGCGGAAGAGTGAGGGAGATCCAGACCGGCACGTGGTCTGAAATCGTAATGTTCCCTATCGACGCTGCCAGTAAATGCTCTAGAGTGTGTTGGACCACAAAGATTAGGTCAATACGGGTATAGACGTTGTGGACCTTAGAATAATAACTAAAGTCCCTATCGGAGGGGTGAAGTACCCTCCAGGTGTCCATCAGAAAATGGGACTACAGTGCTTTACGGAAGTGTTTGAGAAATGCATATGAGTGGTAGGGCTTCTTATGCGAGATATCTAGCAGGGGGTCTGGGCTGACATTAAAGTCCCCACCTAGAACCAAAGTTCCTTCTCTAAATTCTGCCAAGTCGTCTAAGACTTTGTCGATAAACGACAGCTGCTTAGTATTCGGAGCGTATATGTTTGCGAATGTAAAAACTCTCCCGGCTATGTTCCCCTTCAGAAACACATAGCGGCCCTGAGGGTCTACCTGAGTCCCCAGGGGTTGAAACGGACAAGATTTATGTATCCCAATAGCCACCTTCGGTATCAGGGACGGGCTGGTAAACCACTGGTTAAACAGGTGTGTGGGGAGCCTGGGGGTTGACTGGGCCGTGAAATGGGTCTCTTGTAGAAGCACTACCTGGGCACCCGACCTCTTCAATTCCCACCACAATTTACTGCGCTTACATGGGGAGCGAAGGCCGCTGACATTATAAGATAGTAGTTTTAAAGTAGCCATACCTCATCCAGGCAGGAGTGCTCTCGTGTGGCCCTGCGCAGGCTCAAGTTAGCTACTTATGCCAGCTGTTGCTGAGCACCTCCAATAGGCTACAGCTGTAAAAACTAATAACTTAGTTAGTAATATTCTTATTAGCTGAGGAGTTGGCTTAGTGGTGTGCATACCTCCCAACTTTCTGAGATTGGAATGAGGGACACCTATCAGCAAAAGTATATAGGCATAGGACACACCCCTAGCCACGCCCCCTTAAAGGAGATTTGTGCAAAAAGATATGATTGGTTAAACCCACAAGTGCTTTTTTACTGCTACTATTCCTTTATATTGGCTTTTGGAGTTTACAGATGCAGCAATTTAGAAATTGGATGAAGGTTTACCACTGAAAAACATGTTTTGATAGATAAGTAATGCATTGTATATAAAACTATATTGATCAGACCAAAATGAGGGGCAAATGAGGAGGAACGAGGGACAGAGGGACTTTGTTCCAAATCAGGGACAGTCCCTCGAAGTCAGGGACAGTTGGGAGCTATGGTGGTGTGAGCTGAGGGAAGGTGATAAATGTTTGGAGTAACTTTCCAGAGCAGTGTCTATCAAACAGGGTTCCCCCCGAGGTTGCTGAGGGTTCCTTGAGCAATGAGTAATTTATTCCTCTTAAAGAAGTAACTACTGATAACGATCTATCTGTAAAGAGATGAAGGTATTCTTCCCAAAGACCACAAATGTAAGGATGATTCTTTCCGGTAACCATCATGCTAATGTACTAAGTTGTAGAGATATTAATCATTTGCAGGTCTTCCCTGAGATCAGAAATCTATTTCACTAGTTCCTCTGTGTTAAAAAAGCCCCCCCCCCCAAAAAAAAAAGACCCCCCCAGTCCCTGCACCACTTATTCCTGTCTATCACAAACCAATGCTGGAGATATGGAGCCTTACCAGGGTACTGTATATATATTGCATATTTTCAGGCACCCCCTCCCCCCTACAGCCCTTTTGGAGAGACGTGCCCCTTGTCAAAGGTTTACAGGTCATGTTCTCCTGGATGCGCTGGCATTCTCTTTATTACACCATAACTCCTTCCCCTGGCAGGCGTACAAGTAATCTATACAGCCCCATCTGCTTAATGTTAACAGTAACTGCAGAAAAAACCTCTTGCCTCTCCCCCACCAGTGGCAGCCAGTGGAATTTTTTTTCGGGGGGGGGGGCCATATTATGCCACCAGGCGGCCTTCCGTTCCCCTGCTCTCCACAGGTCTCCAGAGCAGCAGCGGCTTCCATTTCCTCCCTCCTCGGCAGCCAATCGGGAATCTTCTCTTTTCGCCAAATCAGAAAACGGGTCTCACACCCGCTTTTGATTGATTGAGGATCAGTGTTACACCAGTGAATATTCATTCGCTGTTGGAACACCTGGGTGTGTTCATGGTGCAATGTTCTGCGCCACGAGCCACACTATTTTGAAGCCTAATAAAGCCTATGGCTCTAATCAGGTGCTTAAAAAAAACACCCCCGCCGCTGTAATTCAGGCACCCGTCGTCCTGAAAGGGGCCGGATGCCTGAATGGGGGGGTGGCCGTGGCTGCCATGGATAAATTCATGCATGAATCTATCCATTATGCATATAGGGGGTAACGGGAATAGAGAGGGACGGCGCCCGAGTTCTCCTAATGGACAGGCCGCCACTGCCCCCACCCCTTGTTGCATGGATGCTGAAGGTGAATGGAAGACCATATCACCTCTACCAGGTGCAGACATGACAGATTCTGTCGAATTTGTTTTTTTATATTTATTTATTACAGGTACTTCTATAGTGCTGTCAATTTACACAGTGCTTTACACATATATAATAATTAAAGCAACTGCACTTAAGATCCCAAAAAAAATCCACAAAGTCCAGCAGCTATGCACAGGTAATTGGAATGCTAAATACAAAAGATGAAAAGGTGCAGTGCTTGGATAATCCAAAACGTTCATATATGTAAATATGCTGATTTCCGATCCCACCACCAGGGTGTTCCATATGAGGAAATGGCTCTAACAATAGGTGTAGACTGTGCTCATACAACCACCACCGTCACCCGTACACACTGGTTCTTACCAGAGAGACCGGATCCCCATCACAGAGGTCAAGTCAGCGTGTCATAAAAATTTGGTGCATAGATGATGCGTCCATCTACTCCTCGTCACACAATCCTCATCTGATCCCTCAGTGGCGACCGGCGTCCTAATGCAATCACACACTAAAGCCCTCGTCACATAGATATCAGAAACCACCGGTAGGCGTAAAGCTCACTTCTCCCGCTCGTCCATCGGATGGTGACCAATAGAGGATAGAGGCGCAATATAGTGTAGTATATTAAGTTTAAAGGTAATTTATTAAATTAAAAGTCGTACACTCACATGCTCCTTAGTAACATTCACATTGAAACAATTGAGGGAATGTTTCCAACCACCAATATGGCCGCCACGTATCTCTGCGCGCTGGCGTCACACATCATATCACCTAACGCGTTTCATCATAGGCTGACTTTGTCAAAGGCATGGTCGGCGGCAGACGCTGTGGCCTAAATACAGCGAAGTGGACAGCTATTGGCTAAAAAGCAGAGTGCTAAAAGAGGAACTGAAAAAACACATATGACTCCATTTTACATATCCGAGGTCAGTGGATAAAAAAGGCAGAGCACAATATTCGTTGTGGACACCTAGTGTTTGATTATAAAACTGACAGCAGAAAATAGATGAAAAAAAGGATAGGTAAAAAACCACAAATCACGTGGTCTCACCTTTTTGTCATCCATCCCCACATCACCAAGCCCAGAGTAGGGAGCTCACTACAGGCCCCTAGTGTGCAGATGGAGAACATATGTTATAGGTGTAACCCCAAACAAACAGCCATTAATGCTGACAAATCCCTCCCGTCAGCGTAAAGTTAGCATATCAGATACAACTCAACACTCCATTCCAGGGACCGTATCTTTCGCAATCATTCAATAAAAAACTAATATTATCAGGTATCTATTCCAGTAATGCTAAATAAAGCAATCAATTCATTATCGTTGCGCATCGAGCCGGGCGCCATCTGGTGGATGCAGACACTCATAACTCCATAACGTCACTAATATCAAATACATTTTACAACAAATGTATAAAACATAATTTATAAACCATCCCATTTTACAAAAAACAGATCTGGATGTGAGTATATAACCCACCCTCAATCATAAAAAAGACAAAGAGAGACATAAAGAGGACCCTTAAAGCGGTTGTCTACCCATTTAAAAAAAAAAAAAATTACAGCCTGCAAGACAATAGCATAATGAGCTAGTATGCACCGCATACTAGCTCATTATGAAATACTTACCTTGAAACAAAGATCCGACCGGGCTGCTCGGTCCGCTCTGAGGGAGCGGACATCTTCCCTCAGATTTTGCTTCCCGGTACATGGCTCCGGCCAGTCACAGCGTGGGACCCGTCTTCCTGGCAATGTCCGCCCCTATTGCCGGGCCTTTGCCAGGACATACACGGCGCATGCGCCGTAACGCCAAAGCATCTTGGAGAGGGAATATCTCCTAAACCGTACAGGTTTAGGGGATATTAATTTTACCTGCAGGTAAGCCTTATTATAGGCTTACCTGTAGGTAAAAGTCCATAAATTGGGTAGACAATCGCTTTAAGGACATCAATAAAATAAAATTAAAAAACAATAATATAAAAGAGTAAAAAAATACATCTGAGAGAGCAACATTCCGATACCCAAAACTCTCCCCATAGGTCACTCCAAAGTGATTCATGATAAAATTCTCCAAATGAAAATAGCATAGAGCTGGTGTCCTTTTAGCTGTCTATTATGATGTAATGCATACTGTTTAGAAAGACCATGGTGCGGGAAACCCTTCTTAATATTAGTGAGGTGCTCCTTAACCCTGGTGACCATTTTTTAGATAAATATAAAAATTCCCACCTCTCTACTGCTTAGCTATTTAAAGGCGGAGGGATTGTGGTGCTTGATCGCGCTAGCTATGAGTTGGAAAGGTCACGCCTTCTGTCAGACCGGGACACTTATGTCACTTTACCTTCTAACCCCACGACTAAATATAAGAAGGAGTTTATATCGCTAGTAAAGAGAGCCTTTGAAGCACAGCTTGTCAGAAACATCCTTTCTAGTTCCTGTGGCCCCAAGAATACCTATTATGTATTTTCTTCCTAAGACACATAAATCTTTGGACAGCCCCCCTGGTAGGCCAATCATTAGTGGCATTGATTCTGTCACCTCCAGGGTGGGTAAATTCATTGATTTCTTTTTGCAGCCATTGGTGAGTGAAACACCAGCCATCCTTAAAGATTCCACCCAGGTTATTAATCTATTAGCAGGAGTGGAATGGAAGGATGATTATCTGTTGGTGACAGCGGACGTGGCATCCTTGTACACTATTATTTCGCATCATGATGACCGCGAGGCGGTTGACCATTTTTTGTGCAGGGATGCCACGATCCTGGAGCAACAGAGGTCTTTTATTTTGTCCCTATTGGACTTCTGTATGAGTCACAATTACTTTTGGTACGGGGAACCTTCTTTTTACAGCAGAGAGGCATGGCCATGGGGGCTAAATTCGCCCCCAGTATGGCCAATCTCTTTATGGCCAAGTGGGAGGAGGACGTCGTCTATGATCACCCTAGACCTCAACTCCTCCTTTGGAGGAGGTATATAGACGACGTCCTCCTCCTATGGCGGGGCAGTGAGGAGGCCCTGGCCTCCTTCTTTGTAGAGTTGAATCAGAACAATAAGAGTATCTCTTTACAGTTTGAAATGAGTAAAACGGAAATACACTTTTTGGATCTTAGGATTATGGTGGAAGGTGACAGGTTGATCACTTCTACCTATTTCAAAGAGACAGATAGGAACGCCTTCATTGACATCAATAGTTGCCATCATCCTTCCTGGTTGAAATCAGTTCCTAAAAGTCAGTTTTTGAGACTGAGGAAGAACTGTACCAGGAGGGACGATTTTCTCAAGGAGGCGGCCATTCTGGAGAAAAGGTTCCTTGAAAAAGGATATTCCCCTGATCTTCTAAAAGTTGCCTTAGAGGAAGCTGATATGAGAGAGAGGGAAGGTATGTTGCAACCTAAAGCTAAAAGGGACACTACAACCTTTTGAGTTTGCGTTTTTAACAACCTACTCTGAACAATACCAAGAGGTTAGAAGGATCTTCAAAAAGCATTGGGATGTCCTAAGAAATGATAGGGTCTTTGGGCCCTTTGCTCCCAAACCATCCTCCAGTAATTTTTGAGGGGCACCCCCTCTGAGGTTACAGGTGGCACCCAATATTGTGAAGGCCCCATTTAGGATTCCTTTTTTTGAAAGTATTAAGGGATACTTTCCATGTAGAAAATGCCCCATGTGTTGTATCGATAGCCAAACTTCACGGAAGGTTTGTTCTTTTGAATCAACGGCAACACGGGAGACTTTTCCAATTAAACCTTTCATCACATGTAGTGTACCTTATTCGGTGCCCATGTGGCCTTCAATATATAGGCCGGACAAAAAGAAATATGGTCACCAGGGTTAAGGAGCACCTCGCTAATATTAACGGGTTCCCCACCGCGCGCCGTCTTTTTACGGCGGCAGTGGGGGAGCCCTGCGCGAATCGCCGTAAATAAACGGCGATTTGCTTTTGGCCACCAGGGGGCCCGCGGCTCGGGCGGACCCGATGTCCGCCGGCGAGCCGCGATGAGTGGCTACAGGGAAAAGAACGGGGAACCGCCGATGTAAACACGGCGGTTCCCCGCTCTGTCAGTGCTCCACGAGGAATTGGGACCACTGGTATAAAGAAAAACAGGCCGGATATATAACTTCCGGTGTACCCGTGGCTTA
>BLSH010059097.1:451226-465344 GCA_018402905.1 Glandirana rugosa | reverse complement strand
CCCCCCCCCCCTGTGAGGAGAGCAGCCGATCGGCTCTCCACTGCTCAGGTCTGCAGACCTGAGCAGAGGAAAAGCTGATAAACTGCTCTTCCTATTTACACTGTGATCAGCCGTGATTGGTCACGGCTGATCACATGGTAAAAGGTTTCGGATCGAAGCCTTTTACCTCGGTCGGTAATGCGGTGGGTCAGACTGACCCACGGCACCACCGATCGCCGCGATGCGCGCCCCCAGGGGCGCGCGATCGCGGATTGTCCTGAGGATGTCAATAGACGTCCAGTCAGGATAATGAGCCACCCACCCGGACGTCATTTGTCTATACGCCGGGCGGGAAGTGGTTAAATAAGTGGGTGGGAATAGGGTCAGGTATGCAGGTGGAAGATTTCATATTAGAGACCAATTTAGTTAGAGATGAAGTGTTAAGTACAGAGAAGTGGGCGAGAGAGGAGCCAGTGAAGCTAGGTGGGTCAGGAAGTGATGTGGATAAAACATGTGGTGTAGAAAGAATTTGGTGTCTTATTTTGTAAATTTTTGAGGAGAAAAAAATCTAGGAATGTGTTACAGAGCTGTGTTGAAGCAGGTAGTATGGAGGGACTGTCATGTTTTAATAATCTGTCGATGGTACAGAAGAGTTGTCTAAGGTTGCTAAGATTTTTTTCTATAGCATGGAAGAAAAAGTCTGATCTAGCAGTCTCAAGTTTACCCTTGTAGACACACAAATAGTCTTTCCATGTTTGATAATGGACAGTCAAGCTGGATCTGCGCCAATTTCTCTCCAGTCTCCGTGAGACTGCTTTCATTGAACGAAGGTGAGACTTATACCATGGAGCCGGACGGGAGAATGAGACGGTTCGAGTTTTTAATGGGGCAAAGTTATCAAGGGAAGCTGAATAAGCCTGATTAAAGGCATTTATTTTGTCAACAAGGGTGTCAAAAGGGGAGATGCAAGATAGGGAGGAAATAACAGAATTTTGCAAATTTTGGGCTTGTCAGTAGAAGTCCAGTTTTGATAATTTACAGATTGAGATATTGAGGTGTTAGAGATTGCCAATTCCAGATTGAAAAGGATAGCTAAATGGCCGTAAAGTCCTAGGTCAAGGGGATAGCAGTCAGAGACAATAGGGCCATTTCCAATTATAAAGTCCAGGGAGTGTCCTTTGATAAGTGTGGGGGTGCAGACAAATTGAGTTAGGTCAAAGCATTCAAAAAGAGACAGAAAGTCTTTAGCTAAAACTTTAAGACTCTGTATCAATGTGTGTATTAAAGTCCCCAAGTATAACAATTCTTTTAAAATAAAGGCATAAAAATTACAGCAGATCCGCAAAGTCACCTAAAAAATCTATACAAGGCTTTGGTGGATGATAAACTGTAGCAATAACAGATGAGTGGGGAACACAGACCTTGAGAGCAAGACATTCAAGCAAGGAGAAAGAGGGTACATTTACAGGGGATAAAGTGTACAGCAAGCTGTAAATAACAATTATACCCCCACCTTTGCCGAGAAATGTGGGGGGTCAAACAAACCATACCCCGGAGGGGTGAGTTGTTTGAAAAGGATGCCATCATTTTGTTTGTGCCATGTTTCAGTTAACCAGTTCCTTACTGAGTCATTGTGAAATGACGTCGGCAGGAACTGCACGTCGATCCGGGCCGACGTCATATGATCGCGTCATATGATCACGGATCGCTCGTCTGCTGGGGGGTCATGTCCCCCCCCCCTATCGGGGTAAAGAGCCAATAAAATTGGCTCTTTACCACGTGACCGGATGTGTCCAATCACAGCCGGTCACTACCGATCTTCCCGTGCATGCCGCTCGTGCACGCCCCCGGGGGCGCGCATCGCGGCGAGCGGGGCTGAGGCTTGTCCCTCGGACAAAGCCCAGCTCCGATCCGTGTAAAGAGCCAATAGAATTGGCTCTTTACCACGTGACCGGCTGTGTCAATCACAGCCAGTCATGTGATGTAAACAAACTGCAGTTCTCCCTGTCACACACCGATCGTGTGTGACAGGGAGATTGCGGTAACAGCTCGTTACCGCCTACTGTACACCAAGCACACTGATCACCCCCCCAATAAAGAGGACCTGTCACCACCCCATCAAAGTACCTGTTACAGCCCATCAGAGTACCTGTCACCTGCCCATCCGAGTACCCGAGTACCTGTCACCTGCCCATCAAAGTACCCAAGTACCTGTCACCTGTCCATCAGAGTACCCGAGTACCTGTCACCTGCCCATCTGAGTACCCGAGTACCTGTCACCATCCCATCTGAGTACCCGAGTACCTGTCACCAACCCATCAGAGTATCCAAGTACCTGTCACCAGCCCATCAGCGTAGCCAAGTATCTGTCCCCTGCCCTTTAGAGTACCAGAGTATCTGTCACCAGCCCATCAGAGTACCCGAGTACCTGTCACCTGCCCATCAGCGTACCCGAGTACCTGTCACCTGCCCATCAGAGTACCTGTCACCAGCCAATCAGCGTACCAGAGTACCTGTCACCAGCCCATCTGAGTACCCAAGTACCTGTAACCAGCCCATTAAAGTACCCAAGTACCTGTCATCTGCACATAAAAGAGAACCTGAGTACCTGTCACCAGCCCGGCAAAGTACCCGAGTACCTGTCACCTGCCTATTAGAGTACCCGAGTTCCTGTCACCAGACCATCAGCCTACCAGAGTACCTGTCACCAGCCCATCTGAGTACCCAAGTACCTGTCACCAGCCCATCAGCATACCCGAGTACCTGTCACCTGCCCCCCTGAGTACCGGAGTGCTTGTCACCTGCCCACCAGAGTACCTGAGTACCTGTCACCAGCCCATCAGAGTACCCGAGTACCTGTCACCTGCCCTTCAGATTACCCGAGTACCTGTCACCAACCCATCTGAGTAACCGAGTACCTATCTGCAGCCCATCAGAGTACCCAAGTACCTTTTACCAATCCATCAGATTACCCGAGTACCTGTCTCCAGCCCATCAAAGTACCCAAGTACCTATCTGCAGCCCATCAGAATACCTGAGTACCTATCTGCAGCCCATTAGAGTACCCGAGTACCTATCTGCAGCCCATGCCTCATAGAATATACCTCAGGTGTTTACTTTCCAAAATGGGGTCATTTTGGGGGTAATTCCACTGTCTTGGTGCCCTGCGTCCTTCAAAAGTATGATAGGTATGAATGAAATTTTATGTGTAATTTATGCTCCTAGAACGGCTGACTGGTGCTCCCTGCATGTTTGGCCTCTGTGGCCAGGGTGTGAAAAAGTCTCACACATATGGTATTGCCATACTCGGGATGAGTAGCAGAATATATTTTGGGGGGTAATTTTTGCTATGTGCATGCTATGTGTTAGAAATGTCTTATAAATTGACCACTTTGTGTAAAAATAAAAGCGTTTTCATTTTCTTTCCACGTTTTTCGAAGACTTGTGAAAAAAAATGAACCATTCAAAAGACTCATAATGCCTCATAGATTATAGGTTGGGGTGTTTGCTTTCCAAAATGGGGTCATTTTATGGGTAATTCCATTGTCCTGGTGCTCCAGGGCCTTCAAAAGTTTAATGGGTCTTTAGGAAATTAGATGTGAAATTTCTGCTCCTAGAATGCCTGACGTTGCTCCCTGCATGTTGGACCTCTCTATGTGGCCAGGCTGTGTAAAAGTCTCACGCATGTGGTATCGCCATACTCGGGATGAGTAGCAGAATATATTTTGGGGGGTAATTTTTGCTATGTGCATGCTATGTGTTAGAAATATCTTATAAATTGACCACTTTGTGTAAAAATAAAAGCGTTTTCATTTTCTTTCCACGTTTTTCGAAGACTTGGTGAAAAAAATGAACCATTCAAAAGACTCATAATGCCTCATAGATTATACATTGGGGTGTTTGCTTTCCAAAACGGGGTAATTTTGTGGGTAATTCCATTGTCCTGGTGCTACAGGGCCTTCAAAAGTGTAATAGGTCGTTAGGAAATTAGATGTGAAAATTCTGCTCCTAGAATGCATGACGGTGCTCCCTGCATGTTGGACCTCTCTATGTGGCCAGGCTGGGAAAAAGTCTCACACATGTGGTATCGCCATACTCGGGGAGAGTAGCAGAATGTATTTTGGGGTGTAATTGGAAGTATGCATATGCTGTGTGTGAGAAATAACTTGTTGTTATGACAATTTTGTGCAAAAAAAAAAAATACAACTTCAAAAAACTCGCCATGCCTCTTACTAAATACCTTGGAATGTCTACTTTTCAAAATGGGGTCATTTGGGGGGTATTTGTACTTTCCTGACATTTCAGGGCCTCAAGAAATGAGATAGGCCATCAGTGCATCAGGTGTGATCAATTTTCAATGATTTGCACCATAGTTTGTAGACTCTATAATTTTCACACAGACCAAATAATATACACTTATTTGGGCTATTTTTTACCAAGATAGGTAGCAGTATAGGTTTTGGCCCAAATTTATGAACAAAAATTACTTATTTGCAAAATTTTATCACAGAAACTAAAAAAAAGTGTTCTAACACCAAAAGAAAGCTCTATTTGGGTGAAAAAAATGATAAAAAATTTGTTTGGGTTAAGTGTAGCATGAGAGAGTAATTGTCATTCAAAGTGTGAGAGCGCTGAAAGCTGAAAATTGGTCTGGGCAGGAAGGGGGTATAAACGTCCTGTATTTAAGTGGTTAAGCACAGAAAGTCTAACTTATTACTTACAATAAAGTCTGAAATAAGTAGTGCCTTGTTGTTAGCAGAACGTGTGTTCAGGAGTGCTGATCTGGCCTTCCTTGGAGGATCAATGGGAGTCAAAGTGGGGTCAGGCCATGTCAGTGAATGTAGGCTTTTGAGGTCTGCACCAGTGCGGGGTGGTCTTGTAGCCTTACGCTGATAAGGAGGGATTGAGACAGCACTGGTACTTAACGGAAGGAGAAGACGTCCAGTGCCACGATGCATATATCTCTTTGGTCGGAAAATCCCAATATTCCAATAGAGATCATATGCGCCTTTGGACAAGAAATAATTTTGTTTTAGTTGCTGGAGTTGCAGTGCAGTGTACCCGAGCAACATGACTGAGATCCGGGTAAAGTGGCGGAGAAAAATGTCCAGATTGTTTATAGTGCAGCACAAGGAAATGGGTTCATTAATCCAAAGAAGGTTCAGAGGTGGGTCAGCAGCAAGAGGTCCAGTGCAGGGCAGTGAAAAAGGTCCAGTGATCCGGGAAGATTTGAAGGCGAGACAGCAGCAAGGGGGAGGTTTTGAAGCAGCGATCCAATGCAGGGCAATCAAAGAGATCGAGCTGGGGCAGGTTGTGAAGCAGTGGTCCAGTGCAGGGTGATGAAAAAGATCTGGCAATTTTTTTGCACCTATAATATTTTTGCACAGCATTTGCACTTTACATGAGAATATATTCATATGGATTAATTCATTTCACTCATATTCATTGTCATTGACATCTTTACAAGTTTATATGAATCACTCTTCACGTTGCACTTCTTAGTTCTATTGTTTGAGAACTTTATTTGCACTGGTGGCCTCCGGTGGGCATTTTTTGTTATTGCATGTTTTGTTATTGCACTTTGTCAAAATTGCTTGGGAGCGCGGTTTTAATATTTTTTTCTTTCAAATTTCACAACATTATTTGTCTATACTACGGGCAGTCCCAACAGAGATTATTTCATCCATATGCGGAGGTAGTAGAACCCATTTTGTAGCTCTTTCCTTTCATTCATGTGCCACTTTGTGTTGGTCTATCACATAAAATCCCAATAAAATACATTTACGTGTTTGGTTGTAACGTGACAACATGTGGACAATTTCAAGGGGTATGAATATTTTTTCACTGCACTGTAAGTCTGTTGTTTTCCAACAGAATAAGCTCTCCTGCAGATGCCACAATTAGATTGAGACAAACAATTTATCACTGACAAGGGTGCCTACAATGATTAGCTATCCCAAAAGGAAAAATTGGTTGCTGTAACTGCTTAAAAAATGTTAGCTGGAGTTTGGCTTCAATGTTAGTGCATCTAAATCTGCTAGCACAACTAACAATTCTCTCCCCAAAACTGACAATGCTGCTGTCCAAAGGTGTCTCTTCATGCACAATGTAGGCCCTCTAAGGCCCTATTCACATCTGCGTGTCACAGGAACACACATTTTTTTCACACACATAGGGAAGCCCATTGATTTGAATAGGGTGGCCAAAGCACACCAAAGAAGCTCCTGCACCTTTTCTGGCAGTGAGCTTTGCGTGTTTTTTTTTACCATGCGTTTTATCGCATTTGTTGCATTTTTTTTCTGTTGGCCACGATTGGGGTACCATTAGCAATGTAAGCAATGCACAGATGTGAATGGAGCCTAATGTCAGTGCCCGGGACAAGGCAAGTAATCTGTGCCCCCTAACCAGTGGGCTTTTAGCACTCCCTGGGTCCCTTCCACTAGTACAGTATTAAACCCTAATGGTACCTTATTATTCATACATATATATGTGGTCTTTGTAGTTTATGTAACAAATATAGTGTATGTTTATTATTATATAATAAATATACTAAGGGAAGAATATATGTTGTACTGGTGGTCCTTACCTAAGAATGGGGGCTCAGGAACTGTTATGCCTGCTCTGCTGCTGCGTACAAACCCAAACCCTTCGCTCACAGCCTGAACCTTTGATTGGCTGCCCGCAGCCTTTTATCATTGGTTGAATCTGAGATATCCCTTTAACTACAGTACAGTGGCGTGCTAAGATCATGAATTAAAAGGATATCTAAACCCAAAAACAAAAGTGTAACACATTGAAGCTTACCAGTACTTGGATGTAGTGACTGCCTTGGGTTACATTTACCAGGGTAAGTACATTTTCAGCAAGTACAAAAAATACTTATTGATGTTGCCAGAAATGCAGTTTCCTTGTCACAAACATCCTTATCTTTCTTGGAAAAACAACTAGTTCCATAGATCCACCATTTAACCACTTGCCGACCGTCAACCGCAGGTTGACGGCGGCAAGGTGGCTCTCCTGGGCAAACCGCCGTCATCTGACGGCGGCTGCCAGATCGCGCACTGTGAGCGCGCGCTGCCGGAGGCGCGCTCGCGCGCTCACTGTGTCCGGGGAGGGCCAGGGAGCGGGTGCGGCGGACTCGATCTCCGCCGGCTACCCGAGATGCCCCCCCCAGAGTGAAAGAACGGAGGTCCGTGTAAGTAAACACGGACCTCCGTTCTGTTAGAGGGGGAAGGGAGTGATCACAGCCTTCCTTTACATGGAAGCTGTGATCACTCCCCTCCGCCTGCCAGTCAAACACTAAGACAGTTAGAACACGCCCAGGGAACATAGTTAACCCTTAGAGCACCCCCTGCAGGTTAACCCCTTCACTGCCAATGGCATTTACACAGTAATCAGTGCATTTTTATAGCACTGATCGCTGTATAAATGCCAATGGTCCCAAAAAAGTGTCAAAATGTTCCGACATGTCCACTGCAATATTGTAGTACCGCTAAAAATCGCAGATCGCTGCCATTACTAGTAAAAAAAATAAATAAAATAAAAACCCCAGAAATGAATTCTCATCATCCGTAAACGCGGCAACTTTTGCGCAAACCAATCAAAAAACGCAGATTGCGATTTTTTTTATCACAAATATGAGGAAGAATATAAATCGGCCAAAATCGATGAAAAAAATGTTTTTTTATATATATTTTTTTAATTTGTATTTTAGCAAAAAGTAAGAAATTTGGGTTTTTTTGCAAAATGGTCGCTCTTCTTTTGTTTATAGCGGCGATCAGAAATGACGCAGCGGTGATCAAATACCACCAAAAGAAAGCTCTATTTGTGGAAAAAAAAGGACGCAAATTTCGTTTGGGTACAACGCCACACAACCGCGCAATTGTCAGTTAAAGCGACGCAGTGCCGAATCGCAAAAAGGGCTCTGGTCAGGAAGGGGGAAAATCCTTCCGGGGCTGAAGTGGTTAATGGAGATGAACAAAGCCATATTTGAAGTCCAGTCTGTGTGACCACCATGGCTCCCTTCACAGATATTTGAGAGATATTTAAAGTAGGGTAGCCATGAAAGGACAGGAATTTTGTCATTCAAAGTATGACCAGGTGAAAATAAAGGGAAAGAAGCCTGACAAAAAAAATAATGCACCTACCAGATCTAAGGACTGATAACCAGCACAATATTACAGTATATATTTTTTTGGATTCAGATATGATTTAAATCCTACCTAAGCAGGGTTTGTAACGTGTTTGTTGGAGCTGTAAAAAAGGTTGAATCTGTATTATAATCAGCTATAACCAAGACAAGCAGCTTTAACTTAAGTTGTAATGATGTGATGCTCCTGCCTGATCACCAAACTGGAAAGTTCAGTACTCTGGGATTAGAGAATTGTTGGTCAATGATACTCTGAATTTGGATAGGTCATTTGGCATATACATATACAAACTGTGATATTTACCCTAGTGGGAATTGGACGCCATTCAACATGAGAAGCATAAACATATCTGTACTTCTTGCCATTGTAAGCGTAGTTAATTCTAGGTAGTTCAATTCCTAGGAGGAAAAAATGCAAGATTACATTATGTTATGAAAAATATGGGCGCTAGATGATGCTACTTTTTCATCCTTTAATAGAAAAAATGTTGGCTATAGATTAGGTACATATCTGTATATGAATGACATTAAAGTGATTCCCTTCCTGAGCCGTGCTCTGTGTGTTTGACACGCACAGCGTGACTCAATCACACTCCTCGCTCCCCCCCTTACAGGCTGTGATTCACAGCAGTGGGAGCCAATGGCTCCTGCTGTTGCCTCAATGTCCAGTGAGGAGAGAGAGAGCAGAGAGAGACACTGCCCTCGGGCACAGCACTGGATCAAGCTCGGGCTCAGGTAAGTATTTAGGGTAGGCTGGGGGGAAGGAACTGAGTGACTTTGGGGTGGAGGAACCTGAATGGCCTGCACAAAGTCCTGACCCCAACCCGATAGAACACCATTGGGATGGATTAGAGTGGAGACTGCGAACCAGGCCTTCTCGTCCAACCTCAGTGCCTGACCTCACAAATGCGCTTCTGGAAGAATGGTCAAACATTCCCATAGACACTCCTAAACCTTGTGGACAGCCTTCCCAGAACAGTGGAAGCTGTTATAGTTGCACAGGGTGGGCCAACTCAATATTGAACCCTATGGATTAAGGCTGGGATGCGATTAAAGTTCATGTGCGTGTAAAGGCAGGCGTCCCAATACTTTTAGAAGAATAGAGCTGCGCTAAACATCAATCTAAAAAAACAACGAATGAACCAACAGTTATTGATTAGATCCCAATTAAAAACTTAGTATAGTAACTATACTAAGTTTCTAAATGGGATCTAATCAGTAACTGTTGGTTCATTCACTGTTTTTTTAGATTGATGTAGCGCCCCATAGTATAGGTGCTTTGCTTTTGTAGATTTCTGGTAGGAGAGGAAAAATCTAGTCAGGCCTGACTGTAGGTGCAGGCCTGAATGTTTTGATCTGGGCTAGGGGAGTAGCTCAGGGAGTGGCTGGAGATAGAGGGAAGGAACACCCCTTGGAGATTCCTCCCCCTTGAGCTTGGAAAGTACTGGAAAGGGAGCTGGATTGGCAGGGGGCAGGCCTCCTTAAATACAGCAATGTGCCAGCAGGTGTCAGAGTTTGGGTGGAAGAGTTAGGATGCAGTCAGGAGCTGTAGAGCAGGCCTCGCCCGGGAGGGGGGTGAACCTGAGGCCTGGGGCATGGGTGCAGCCAGGAGTGGGTGTCGGCTTCTGGAGTGGGACAAAGAAGCAGGAGAGCAGCTGAGGTTGTACAGTCTAGATGTCATTGCGATCTGTTTGATATTTTATAAGCGCTTCTTTTATCTGGACATGTGAGTTTCTTTCTTTCATACTCACTGGACATGTCACCAATTGAGCATGTTTGGGATGCTCTGGGTTGGCGTATACGACAGCGTGTTCCAGGTCCTGCCAATATCCAGCAACTTCGCACAGCCATTGAAGAGGAAAGGACCAACATTCCACAGGCCACAATCAACAACCTGATCAACTCTATGCGAAGGAGATGTGCTGCGCTGCTTGAGGTAAATGGTGGTCACACCAGATACTGACTGGTTTTTCGGACTCCCCCAATACAGTAAAACTGCACATTTTAGAGTGACCTTTTATTGAGCCAGCCTAAGGCACACCTGTGCAATAATAATGCTGTCTAATCAGCATCTTGATATGTCACACCTGTGAGGTGTATGGATTATCACGGCAAAGGAGAAGTGCTCACTAACACAGATTTAGACAGACTTGTGAACAATTTGAGAGAAATAGGCCTTTTGTGTACATGGAAAAAGTCATAGATCTTTGAGTTCAGCTCATGATAAATAGGGGCAAAAACAAATGTGTTGCATTCATAATTTTGCTCAGTATATATATATATATACATATATATATATATATATATATATATATATATATTATATTGGTATTCATTATTACATCATGGGGGGATTTATCAAGACCGGAACAGTCAGGCAATACAGTTGCTCTAGATTCTGGCTGCTCTTGTTTTGATAAATTCCTCTCCATGCGTCCTTGTAAATGCAAGTGATGGAGATTACTTGGTTTCAGCCTCTTGCAGTCCTTGTACAGCAGAGGTCAGACTTGGGGAGGTAGACGCACAAGAAGCCAATTAGTTATGCTACAGTGAAAAGAGCATGCTGATAGGAGGAGAGAACAGAGGCTCATCTGCCTGCTACTTCTTATTACTGTACAATCACAGGCTGGAGGAGAGGATTGAATTCTTGTAACCTTCACCTTAACCTTAAAGCGGAGTTCCACCCTATTAAAAGTCAGCAGCTACAAAAAGTGTAGCTGCTGACTTGTAACAATCAGGCACTCAACTGTCTCAGGCTCCAGCAATGTAACTGCCCAGCGCTTCACTCTTCTCCCCCTCCCCTCGGCGGCGTTGCCATCACAAGTGTGGACACCCGGCATTGGCTTGGATTGGAAGTGGGACCTGGGATCCTGTGAAAACAGGGTCCCCCCCCCCCCCAAAAAAATGACATGCCAATTGTGGCATGTCAGGGGGGTCACCAACACTTAAAGCGGAAGTTCCACTTTTGGGTGGAACTCCTCTTTAATTGCAGCAGAGCATAATCAGGTTTCCTTCCCTGCCAGACAGGGGTGTCCTATGTGGCAGATCTGTGTAAATCTCAGGAGTAGGTGAACATAAATACAGATCCTTTGGCAAATGAAACAGCTCTTATATGTATTTCATCTGTGGAAATAGCTATTTGCTCGGAGTTCAGCTTTAAGCCTCTTATCCTGTTGTTCAATCATCTTTAAAGCAATAACTGTGAGCTCCTACCTTCACATTTGATCTCTGGCTGGCAATATATCTCTCCTTCTTTAACTTTGACCGCTGTTGCAGTCGTTTCAGGAAGCTTTACAAGGTTCACTCCCACTTCTGCTTTCTTTAAAGTTAAATAGAGAATTATAATAGTAATTTTAATTAACGTGTATACACAATGCAATAGCAAACACAACATGGAAGAATAAGTACACGTCATAAAGCAGAGAAGAAGAAATAAAAGTATAGGCATACTATTTGCATAAAACACACAGAATATAAATATTAATAATAATACAGGATTTATTTACTATGAAAATTTGCACAGAGCTTTACAATATAAAGGTAGACAGCACCCTTGCAATACAATCTTTGTACAGTTTCTAGTGCAGTATTGGAGGAGATGCAAGGTTTTACCAATGGATATTTTACAATACATTCTACTCTATTCTGTACTTTTTGCTGCAGCAAGAGGCATGGCTGTTCCTGCAGCTGGCGACTTTGGGGACCCCAATATCCGTAGGCTGTTAATAAAAAACACATACATACCCTGGCAGAATTTATGATTTCTTGGCCATTTTTCAGAGAATATGAATGAGAACACAAAAACATTTCTTTCACTCGTGGTTAGTGTTTGGCTGAAGCCATTTATTATCAATCAACTGTGTTTATTCTTTTTAAATCATAATGACAACAGAAACTACCCAAATGACTCAGATCAAAAGTTTACATACCCTGGTGATTTTGGCCAGATAACATGCACACAAGTTGACACAAAGGTGTTTCAATGGCTATTAAAGGTAACCAACCTCACCTGTGATCTGTTTGCTTGTAATTAGTGTGTGTGTATAAAAGGTCAATGAGCTCCTAGACTCCTGACAGACCCTTGCATCTTTCATCCAGTGCTGCACTGACATTTCTGGATTCGGAGTCATGGGGAAAGCAAAATAATTGACAAAGGATCTGCGGGAAAAGGTAGTTGAACTGTATAAAACAGGAAAATTATATAAAAAGATATCCAAGGAATTGAGAATGCCAATCAGCAGTGTTCAAACTCTAATCAAGAAGTGTAAAATGAGGGGCTCTGTTGAGACCAAACCACGGCCAGGTAGACCAACTAAAATGTCAGCCACAACTGCCAGGAAAATTGTTCTGGATACAAAGAAAATCCCACAAATAACTACAGGACTCTCTGAAAACATGTGGTGTGGCTGTTTCAAGATGCACAATAAGGAGGCACTTGAAGAAAGATAGGCTGCATGGTCGAGTTTCCAGAAGAAAGCCATTACTACGCAAATGCCACAAAGTATCCCACATATACTACGCCAAACAGCACAGAGACAAGCCTCAAACCTTCTGGCACAAAGTCATTTGGAGTGATGAGACCAAACTTTAGCTTTTTGGCCACAACCATTAACTCCACATTTGGAAATGAGCCAACAAGGCCTGTAAAACACAGAGGTGGATCGCTGATGTTTTGGGAATGTGTGAGCTACAAAAGCACAGGAAATTTGGTGAAAATTGATGGCAAGGTGAATGCAATATGTTATCAAAAAATACTGGAGGAACATTTGCATTCATCAGCCAGGAAGCTGCACATGGGACGTACTTGGACATTCCAACATGACAATGATCCAAAACACAAGGCCAAGTCGACCTGTCATTGGCTACAACAGCATAAAGTGAAGGTTGTGGAGTGGCCATCTCAGTCTCCTGACCTCAATATCATTGAGCCACTCTGGGGAGATCTCAAACTTGCAGTTCATGCAAGACAGCCCAAGAAATTCCAGGAACTGGAGACTTTTTGCGATGGGCAGCTTTACCATCTGAGAAAATAAAGAGACTCATCCACAAATACCACAAAAGACTTCAAGCTGTCATTGATGTTAGGAGGCAATACACAGTATTAAAACTGGGGTATGTAAACTTTTGATCAGGGTCATTTGGGTAGTTTCTGTTGTCATTATGATTTAAAACACAGTTGATTGATAATAAATGGCTTCAGCCAAACACTAACCATGAGTGAAAGAAATGCTTTTGTGTTCTCATTCATATTCTCTGATAAATGGCCAAGAAATCATACATTTTGCCAGGGTATGTAAACTTATGAGCACAACTGTACATCATGAAAATAGGTTCATGGAAAATCGATATTTACTATTTTCCTTATTTCTTGTTTACCAGATTTAAAAGACTAGTTCCAAATGCTAAATAACTAATGCATAGTAATATGTTTTGCAGGATATTCAGGAAAATCCCAGATGCAGGATTTATTCTGACTGCTTACTTCCTTTTTTTTTAAAATCAAACCAGTTTTTATTGAGATGTCTACATCACATACAGAGCAGAATACATTTGCAAATACATAGCAATAAACAGGCACAGGCAAGAACCTCATATCATAGAACCATTATGTTCTCCCTCTTACCCCTTGACTCAGCCTCGTCCCCTTACCAAGATACTATACTCCAAGAACGGACACGGACAAATAACGATACATAAACGTTTACATAAGACGAGACATACACTACATCTGTAGAGTTATTTTTGACCAAACTAAAATTTTTTTTTCCTTCATTCGTCAGTCTTATTTAGGACGTAGACCCTAAAAGGACTTATAGGACGTTTTGTATAATGATACGTAATCAATAAATCGTAAACCTTGATCAGAAAATTTAGACCATTTGTTCTTTATTCCTTTTATCATTTATAGCTAAAAGGTACTTGGATAAAAGTACTACATGTCAACACGAGTATTCAAATGTATGGGACCGTTTTACATACTAAAGAACCGG
>BLSH010059097.1:394922-414488 GCA_018402905.1 Glandirana rugosa | reverse complement strand
GTCCTGTGATGCTGAGCTGTATACTGTGTCCTGTGATGCTGAGCTGTATACTGTGTCCTGTGATGCTGATCTGTATACTGTGTCCTGTGATGCTGAGCTGTATACTGTGTCCTGTGATGCTGAGCTGTATACTGTGTCCTGTGATGCTGAGCTGTATACTGTGTCCTGTGATGCTGATCTGTATACTGTGTCCTGTGATGCTGAGCTGTATACTGTGCCCTGTGATACTGAGCTGTATACTGTGTCCTGTGATGCTGAGCTGTATACTTTCTCCTGTGATGCTGAGCTGTATACTCCTGACACAATATGTGGAATACAGGGGACGGAGTGGGTGGATTCTATAAGGGGCGGGGCTTATTAAAAGTAGGAGGGGTCAAAGGGAAGGGCGGGGCCTGGCGCCCCCCCATCCAAAAACTTCACCAGCCGCCACTGTCTGTATAGCATAAAGTCCTTGTGCAGCGCTTAATATAAGAAAAGGTGAATGTTCATAAACACGGTCTCTTATTTCAGTGGTGACAAGTAGAAAGACCAACACCAGTCTTTGTGCACAGAAGGAACAGCACACTGCACCCAGTGATCTCTCTCTTCTTACCAGATAATTATAAAAATAGGGCATATATGTTTCACAGCATCCAAAAAACTCAGGAACAAAACTCCTCCAGCTGCACAAGGATTTTATGCTACACATATAGATGTGTTCCCCAACGCAATTGTGGAATACATGATTATCCAAATTTTAATTATCTTACCTGGTTCTATCAGTCATTGATGTAAATCTTTCTGAACACTAGTCTGGTACTGTACACCTTTGGTATACAATAGCTGTACATTGTATTTTGAACTTACAGAAATGTTTCTCACACTTGAATTTTTACACCTACAGTAAACTCAACCGTTGTTCTTTATACTTGTAAAATCTTAATAAAATTAGATTGAAAAAAATAGGTCTGTTTCAGACCAAACTGTAAAATAAGAGCTGGACGTCATTGTTTACATGCCACAGCCATGATGCTTTGCTTCAGGGTGTAGAGTTCAACGAGCAGAACCACTTGTCAAACTCGCCCATTGACTTCAATGGAGCCGTACCACAACTGCGTGCAATGCATGTTATTGCAGCGTGGCAGTGCCCGTGTTAAATCAGATGGCGAGGAGACAATATAACAACTCCTTGCTGTCTGTCAAATGCCCTCTGAAAAGCACTATAACTGGAAGGAGAGAACCTGAGATTGGTACAGCAGGGTTTCTGCAAATCCTAACCTGCAGTGAAGGCTCCCGGGGCTTGCAGCGTGCAGGCGCTAACACCGGAGGAACTTGGCCAGGGAGCAGAGTGGCAAAAGAGCATTGGGATGTCTCTTAGGCAACAGTCTACCACCAGGACAAAACCTCTCCACTGTACCGATCAGCTCCTCAGGATCTCTTCTTCCAGTTCTTTCTGCTCTCCACATAGACATCTGTCAGTGTGCCTCTCTGATCCTGTAGGCTTCCTCACTGAGGCTCAGACAGGCATGCTACCAGCAGAGGTATTGAATGCCGAATAAGGGACAGCCAAATGGCTGGATTTGGCCCTGGGGCCACGATTACCCAGGTCTGGCTTAGTGTAAGGCAGGCCAAAATACATCAAACATCGTAAAATACACTATGCGGTTATCACCTCCAACATCAAAAACAAAGGTTTTAGTTCTCATCTTGGAAAACGGTGTATAGCAAAGATACAGAGTAATGTATTCCCACTTGTACACAGCTAATTCAGGCTTTTTGGCAGGTATGGGACATATGATTTAGAGGTACCCAACTTAAATAGCTAATCAGCATTTTTTAAATCTACATACAAATGTGTGCAAAAAAAAGATAATGGTAATTTGTTATTTATTTTAAGAGATGCCTGCTTAAATTGAACAGTAGGCAGTAGTCTGTACTCTGCTGTCCATAGTACTGAAGGCCCAATGGATGTTTAAAAAGGCTCCAAGCCTAATAAAAAAAAGTAAAAAATATAAGATACACACTTTTTATCCCAACTAGTTCCTGATCCACAACTAAGGTTGCCACCTCATCCCTTTAAACCCAAACACATATTATTTACACAGGTTCTGTGGCTGATTAACCGGTTCCCGACCGTGCGCCGTGTTTTTACGGCGGCAGTCGGGGAGCCCTGAGCGAATCGCCGTAAATAAGCGGCGATCTGCAATCAGCCACTAGGGGGCGCGCACCCGCCGCACTCCTGGGGAGTGTGCCCGCGGCTCGGGCGGACCCGATGTCCGCCGGCGAGCCGCGATGAGCGGCTACAGGGAAAGAACGGGGAACCGCCGATGTAAACACGGCGGTTCCCGGCTCTGTCAGTGGGGTATGAGAGATCTACTGATCCCTGTCACTGGGATCAGTTAGATCTCTCATGCCCATGTTAGCCCAACCCCCCCACAGTAAGAACACACCCAGGGAACACAGTTAACCCCTAGCTCTCCCCCCCAGGTTAACCCCTTCACTGCCAATGACATTTACACAGTAATCAGTGGACATTTAAATTTCTGATCGCTGAATAAATGTCATTGGTCCCAAAAAAGTGTCAAAAATGTCCGACATGTCCGCCCCAATATCGCATTACCGCTAAAAATCGCCACCATTACTAGTAAAAAATAAAAAAAAAATAAAAACCCCAGAAATGAATTCTCACCATCCGTAAACGCGGCCACTTTTGCGCAAACCAATCAATAAACGCCGATTGCAATTTTCTTTATCGCAAATATGAGGAATTATATAAATCGGCCAAAAACGGTGAAAAAAATGTTTTTTTATATTTTTTTGGATTTGAATTTTAGCAAAAAGTAAGAAATTTGGGTTTTTTTGCAAAATGGTCGCTCTTCTTTTGTTTATAGCGGCGATAAGAAATGACGCAGAGGCGATCAAATACCACCAAAAGAAAGCTCTATTTGTGGGAAAAAAAGGACGCAAATTTTGTTTGGGTACAACGTCGCACGACCGCGCAATTGTCAGTTAAAGCGACGCAGCGCCGAATCTCAAAAAGTGCTCTGGTCCTAAAGTGGGAAATTCTTCCGGGGCTGAAGTGGTTAAACTCACTTGGTGCCTGATCTGCATTAAAGTAGCCTCAGAATTCATATGTGTTTGGGTTTAAAGGGATGAGGTGGCAATCCTAACCACAACAAGCTTTTTTAAGAACGGTTTGCTTAAAAATGAATTTTAGTAAATGATCTCTTTCATGTATTAACAAAACATTTCTTCTATATACTGTATGTTGTCCTCCCGATGATGAGGTATTCCAGACAGGAAGTCTTTACTTGCTTCTTGGGAGCAGGTCATTGTGGTCATTTCATTTTTCAGGGTTCACTACTTACATCACTGACGGCAATGATAAAATAGGCATAATATTTAATATGATGAATGACGTCATGTGGTCACACTGTAAAATGTTTTAGTAGATCTGGTGTTAACAATCCAAGAGAAAACATTCAACACGCATAAATCGTTTCTGTTGAAACATTACGGGTCTTAGTAGTAGCTGGAATTTTTCTCTGCTTGATGAATAAAGCATTACCTTTACATCGGATGATAGTGCTTGTGACAATGCAGCTTCATTCATTCCCTGCCCTCTATGTTCATGAGATTGTTATCTGACACATTCTGGCCAATATACAGATAGCCACTAGAGGGAGCATTTATTTATCTATTTGTGTTACAATAATAAAGATATGGAACAGCAAGCAGGCAAAATTGTTATGGTCTCACCAAAAAATATTTAAAATTAAAAAAAAAATTTTTACAAAAATAATTCAAAATACCGAACTGATATGGAGTTGTTTAAAGTGGAACAAAAGTTAAAATCTAAAAAAAATGTGAGCAGACAGGGTCTTTTTTGCAAAAGAGACATGCAATGTCTCTTCTGCAATAAAGTACACTTACCTGCCTATTTGCAATTCTGCAAAGCTGGATACGCACTATACAGTTTTCTTTAGATTTTTTTCCTTTAGATTCAACAAAATCGTATACTATGAGGTCAAATCTAAACACTTTCAATTTGTATGCAATCAGGCAGGGCCTTGCACTACATCGTTGAAGGTAAATCTAAAGGAAATTGAACAACAAAAGTCGTATAGTGCGTATACAGCTTAAGCTGCGCATGCACAGCTCAGTTTCCATAATGGCACACTGCCAGTGACAGTCATCCCCCGCTGGCCAATCAAAACAGCTAAAGATCAGCCCCTGTATGAACCCAGGGAGAAGATGCCGGCATTGGCGAGCGTCTTTGCGGGCGTTCAACCATTGCAACTAAGGTAAGTATGCATGCCTTTAGTTCCACATTCAAAGACTAACTGGAATCTCAAATTAAATCAGGTGCAGGTGCATCAAAAAGGTGTTCAGAGGGCTACAGTACATTTTCTTTAGAAAGCAGCCACAGCCTGAGTAGAATTGCCTGTTCCCTGCCAGTATGCTTCAGAGAAGGACCTCTTGCTCTTGGTGTAGAAGCAGTGGTCTTTCTGTAGAAGTCATAGGAGTTCAAGACTGGCCCAAAGCATCACTTATTGGACCATCTATGACCACCAAAAGAAATGATCTTTCACTTGTCTGATTATACTGAAATGATGCAAAAATGATTGTTGCACATGATTGTACACCAGTGGTCTTTGAACTGTGTCATGAAATGCTCTTATCTGTGTATTATGTATGCATATGTAGTATTAAGCAGGCCATAAATGATGCAATCTTCTTTCCTTCAACCAGTGGTTAAAGAAAAGAAAATCACTTGAAGGGGGACACACTCAATTCCCCTATCAGCACGGTAAATTTTGATGGGGGAATCCCTCCCAGTGCGCTATTGTATTCTGACAGCAGGAGGTTTTCCTGCCATCAGAGTACCATGATCACTGCTGGCGGCTATAGCCGCCAACAGTGATTGCACAAAAAAAAAGAAAAGGACAGGCTGGTTGTGCAAAGTCAATTGATAGATACACCTGCCCATAGATGGATTGGAATTCAGCTGGTCACTGCTGAACAAAGTCTGTGCGATGTCAAGTAATCAGATAAGGTTGTAATCTTTTGTTGCAGTGCACAGCAAATGTGTACCTAAAGAAATGTTGCCAGCTGTACATGGAGTTTGTACCACAATTGGCCATATTACACCCATTTTCATGATTTCATGCTGCATTAGTGTAGACCAACATAGGCTCAACGCAAGGGTGCATTGGAAAATAATTGTTTTCTATGTGTCCTGATTACACCATACTGCTGCGTGGTTGTGGTGTGTTCCATGAAAATGCAGACATGCAACATTTTTACACAACACGCTGCCTTGCAGCACGTTGTAACACACATTTGTGTTGCTTCAATAAATTTTAAAAAAGTGGAGTTAAACAGTGCAGTGTGTTTTTAATGTATTACACCACCCCTCACTGCACCAGCACAATGTACTCCAGCATGCACATGTTATAGCTTGCAGACGGCTGTGCACAAGCCCTTATGGTTATCTTTTATATTGGACAGTTTATTTTATATGAGAAACATGCATAAACCTACTGCAACTAATTATATTTTCCATCTCCCTCATCTATAGTAAACTGAGAACTGACTGGTTGCAACAGTGGCATAGTGCCTAGCACTTTTTCCTTACAGCACTAGGGTCCCTAGCTTGAAACCCTGTTAGGGCAATACCTGCATGGAGTTTGCAGATTTTCCTTGCGCCTGGGTGGGTTTCCCCTCTGGTATCCTCCCACACTCCAAAGACATGCTGATAGGTACATTGACACCTGTCTAAAATGACCTTAGTATGTGTGTATACATGAAAAGTTGGCCATATACGCTTAGTTTTTTTTGTTCAGCTAGTGGATTGGGCTAAAAAAATTTTTATAGATTCTTCCATCCACACAAATGATTCTGATAGCGGGATCCACTGCTGGTAGAATACACTAATCAGAGGCTGCAGCCATTGATTGGGGTAAAGTTTTCTTACTTATCTATTTGATAGAAGTCAATGAAATCAGGGGCCCAAACCCCTGGGCTGCGGACCGGTGCTGGTCCGTGGCCTGCTGGGGGCCGGGCTGCACAGCGGGGGGGGGGGGGGCTCGATTTGCATTGGTGGTCACTGGTATTGTCGTCCGTGGCAGGGGCCCTGCTGTGCGGCTACAATGTAGAGCTATTATCTTCACAGCAAGAGGTGAGCAGCTGAAGCTATGCCCCCTGTCGCAGTTGGGACCTGGATGGAGGTGAGAGGCGGAGGGGGGAAGCCACAGCCACAACCTGGATGGAGAAGAGAGATGGAGGGGGAAGCCACAGCCGTGATCTGGATGGAGGAGGGAGACAGAGGGAGGAAGCTGCAGCCGCGACCTGGATGGAGGAGGGAGAGGGAGAGGAAAAGCCACAGCTGCGACCTGGATGGAGGAGGGAGACAGAGGGAGGAAGCTGCAGCCACGGCTTGGATGGAGGAGAGAGAAGGAGGGGGAAAGCCACAGCCGTGACCTGGATGGAGGAGGGAGACAGAGGGGGGAAGCCACAGCCGTGACCTGGATGGAGGAGAGAGACGGAGGGGGAAGCCATAGCCGCAACCTGGATGAAAGAGAGAGATGAAGGATGGGAAGCCACAGCCATGACCTGGATGGAGGAGAGAGACAGAGGGGGAAGCCGCAGCCGCGACCTGGATGGAGGAGACGGAAGGGGGAAGCTTGGGTCGCCACTGCTGAATGGGGTATGTTGCCTTCCCCCCGAAGCGATGGAGCACCAACCACCACTGGTAAGTTCACACCACTGCGTTGTCTGAACTTCGAGCACCACTTAAGCAAAGTAAGTTGCAATACAAACATTGCATCACAATGGCATTGCATTGAACAGAATTCTCATTTGTGTCATTTCAACAAAGTTTTAACAAAAAAAAAAGAAATAAGTAAACATGCAGGATCGGCATGGTTTTATAAATGTTCCCTTTTTTTATAATGTCCCTTGTCTGATACCCTATCTCTATTGTTGTTATGTGGAAAAAATTTATAAAAATTGTTAATTAAAAAAAAAAATAATATAAATGCCACGAGGTTAAGGAATTAGCTACAGAAAAACTCTGGGATGATTATAAATAAACTGAATGGCAATATTTAAAGTAGTGCAAACTGTAGTATAAAATGAAAAAAGGATAAAAATAGAGATTATAAAATGTCGCGGTCACGTCTTGCGTACAGCGAATGAGCCAGGCGGCACTGAAAAACAATAGGGCTTACCTTGTACTTCTGCTTTTATTGGCTCGGCACACTCCTGGCGGTTTTTGGAGAAGAGGACACCTACCACAGACTCCACTGTGTTATCTGTGCTCTCCATGTCTGGTACACTGGCCTCAGCTCTGCCTGCCTTCCACTTCCACTCCTCCCAGCTTATTTATAGAGATGTCTTGGTCAAAGTACAGCATGGCTGATATGTGTGTTTATAACTGCACAATGACTAACCAGCCCCTTCGCTCCCTCACTCTCCTCCTCCCTGTGTCAGGAACAAGGAGCTTATCTCTATCCTACAAGGAAAGGGTTCCTGAAAACATATGCAGGGTTAACCTGTGCTGTACCAAATCATCATTACAATGATGTCATATACATGTGGTTACTGGACAGCGTCATGTGCTGGTTATTGGAGAGGATATGAGGAAAAGAAAGCTTTCAATGTTACATATAATGACCACATTGTCAGTGTTACCTCAGCACACAATCAGATGTTACAAAATATCACTGGAATCTAGGCCTAACTACAAATCATGGGCCCCCATTGCAACATACTGATGGGGCCCCCTGGCTAACTCTCTCTGTAGTAACAGGCAGCGACAGTACGCGTCATTGATCTTAACAGCATTCCTAAATGAGGGGCAGGCACCTTAGTCAATAGACTAGAAATTGAAGTTGTAGTAGTAATTATATCCATAATATTTCATATTGTGACAAAATTAATTTACTGCATGCGATTATTCCACAACCCTAAAATAAAAATGTTTAAAATCTTGCGTCGTTTTTTGCCTTTTTACTTTTTTTTTGTAGAACTTCAGCTGTTCTTTAACCACTTGCCTACCGGGCACTTTCACCCCCTTCCTGCCCAGGCCAATTTTCAGCTTTCAGCGCTGTCACACTTTGAATGACAATTGCGCGGTCACGCAACACTGTACATGTATGACATTGTTATCATTTTTTTTTAGACAGATAGAGCTTTCTTTTAGAGGGGTTTTTATTTTTTGCTAAACAAACAAAAAGAGACCAAACATTTTGAAAAATAAAACTTTTTCTTTGTTTCTGGTATAAAATTTTGCAAATAAGTAATTTTTCTTCTTCACTGATGTGCAGTGATGAGGCTTCACTGATGGGTACTAATAGGCTGCACTGATGGGCACTGATAAGGCTGCACTTATGGGCAGCACTGATAAGCTGTGCTGATGGGCACTGATAAGCTGCACTAATGGGCACTGATGAGGCTGCCCTGATATAGCGGCACTGATACGCACTGATATGCTTCATTGATGGCCACTGATATGCTGTACTGATGTGACCTAGGAAAAGTGTGTGTGCCGCTCAGGTTTGATAGGGAGAAGGTATATGACCAGTGCGTCCGCAGCTGCTGCAGTACTGACAGGGGATGGAGCCCGTCCTGGCTCCAGCAAAGGCTCAAGAAAGGAAGGGTGACCCCTAAAAGTCGGACATCCATGGTGTCCTACTGCAATGAATAGAGTGGCAACCTCAGCCTGGACCCCAACCAGGCCACGCCCCAATGTGTTTCGCTCCGCCCCCGAAGCATAGTCATGGGGATGCTGCACTGATGGACACTGATTGGCACTGATAGGGCAGCACTGATCATCAGGACACTGATGATCAGTGCTCTGATTATCTGTGTATATGTGCCCTGTCACAGGATAGCTGGTTATCAGCTATACTTTCCTCAGACAGTGACAACTTTGAGGAAAAGGAAATGCTGATAACTAGAATTTGTTTTTGTGATTGGACACAGCTGATCACATGGTAAAGGGTCACTCTGATCAGCTGTGTCCAAAGGTGTTTGGTCAGTTGAAGGAAAAAAAATCAAGCAAATTCCTACATCCACGCTAAACAGTGCAGATAGACAAATCTGGCACTGCTATTGTTTTCCGACAGCCAGTGCTGGCAGCTGTCATACTCCCTGCACATTAACTTAAAGGGGTTGTAAACCCTCACAGTTTTCACCTTAATGCATTCTATGCATTAAAGTAAAAAACCTTTTGTGTTGGAGCAGACCCACCCCCCCTTTTCTTACCTGAGCCTGATTGTTCCAGCGACGGGGACGTGCACAGCAGCTCCAGCCGCTGTCTCGGGTCCCCATTGGATAGATTGATAGCATCAGGAGCCATTGGCTCCCGCTGCTGTCAATCAAATCCAGTGACAGAGGAGGCGGGACCGAGTCCTGCTGTCTGTGTCAATGGATGCAGCAGGAGGACTCGGAAGCGTGCCCGCACAAGTGCCCCCATGGAAAGCGGCTCTCCGTAGGGGCACTCGAGAAGAGGAGGAGCCAGGAGCGTACAGAGCAAGTAAGTATAACATATTTGTTATTTGAAAAAAAAAACTAAGCTTTACAATCGCTTTAAAAAACAATCCTAGCAGCAGCTTTTGAGCGTTTTTTTCTGCTTCTTGAAGCAAATATCTTCTGTTATCCTCAGAGGTGGCTCTTTAATTAGGCAAATTAGGCAGTTGCCTAAGGCCTCATGCTCACAAGGGCCTCGTGGCCACCTATTTTGCCTAAAGCATTACCCCAGTTTTGAGAGACCCCTAGGTCTGGTATGAATTTTGAGGGAAAACCCACCCTAAAATCTTAAAAAATTCCTTATCCAAGCATGCAGCAGGCAGGCCAGGAAAGGAGGGGGACGAGCGAGCACTCCCCCTCCTTAACCATATAAGGCCACATGTCCTCAACGTGGGGGGGCTCCCCCTCCATAGCACCTTGTCCCTATGTTGATGAGGACAAGGGCCTCTTCTACACAACCCTGGGCCATGGTCGTGGGGGCCTGTGGGCAGAGGACTTATCAGAATTTGGATTTAAGAAGAGGGCCCCCAGAACCTAACCAGAGGGTAGAGTACATCTACTCCTTCACAAAAAAAAAGAGTAAATAAAGACCTAGGCATGGTGGGTTGATAATGTCACAAGGTGGCGGGGTCTCCAGGTGATGTCATTGGGAAGCCCCTGCCCCTTAGTCTATTTACCGGTGGGAGGTGGCGGAGCTGTCATTCGGCGGAAACCCGTATCGGGTGGGTATGTCTTTTTTTTTTTTTGTTCGGGTTGGCAGCGGCGTTCATCGTGATTGACGTTGGATCTACACTGGGGGACAATGGGGTTGATTTACTAAAGCTGGAGAGTGCAAAAACTGGTGTAGCCAATCAGCTTCTACCCTCAGCTTGTTCAATCAAGCTTTGACAATAAAACATTGAAGCTGATTTCTGTTTCTGTGTGGAGCTGCACCAAATTTTGCACTTTCAAGCTTTAGTAAATCAAAATTATATAAACAGTTGCGCTAAAGTGCATAAATACAAACAATAATCAAAAACAAATAAAGTGCATCAGTGTTAAGGCAGAAAAAGAAAAAAAACGTTAAGTGTCCAAGTCATAACTAAAAGTGAACAAAGTTAATGTTCTCAGTAATGGGTGTTCCAATAGAATAGATCCTAGGGGATAGAAGCCAAGAAATTGTCCACCGTTGGAGTTCAATTGGCATGAGATAGACCACCACCAGAGGCAAACACACCTTAAGTGCTAATAGGGGAGGTACCCTTACCAGATATATGGGACTCTGGAAGACGTCACGTATGAAGAAACATGAGGGCGGAGCCACGTGCTGACCTCACCACGCCCACGCGTTCGGAGAGGAATGGGAACGATCGCTTTGTTTTATGTTTTGCGGCTTTATACATGTGATGATCAATGTTTTTAATGTAAGTACCCTTTTTGGTTTTTAATACATTTGTTTATGCGGATTCACTCTATGGTTTCCTCCCCTTTTTTCAATGTCACACTTGGTGGAGTTGGAATACCATTTTGAAGATTAGTTTTTGTTGCCCACTCGCTGGAAAGCCTGGAGAAGTTCTTATCTAATACCCTGCAGAGGGCTATATCTGTCAGCCCGTATGACCCACTAGAGATAGTGGGTCCCATATATCTGGTAAGGGTACCTCCCCTATTAGCACTTAAGGTGTGTTTGCCTCTGGTGGTGGTCTATCTCATGCCAATTGAACTCCAACGGTGGACAATTTCTTGGCTTCTACCCCCTAGGATCTATTCTATTGGAACACCCATTACTGAGAACATTAACATTGTTCACTTTTAGTTTGGACTTGGACACTTAACGTTTTTTTCTTATTTCTTTTTCTGCCTTAACACTGATGCACTTTATTTGTTTTTGATTATCGTTTGTATTTATGCACTTTAGCGCAACTGTTTATATATTTTTTCTGTGATATTATCACACGGTCTGTTGCTGCTGCACTTGACACTTTAGCGCAATCAATACTGATTTTTACTTTAGTAAATCAACCCCAATGTGTTTTTTGCTTATTTTTTTAATAAAAGACTTGTCTGAAACTGTAGTGTTTTTATTCACTTTTACTATTTTTTTGCTGAACAATTTGTTTTATGGCCCCCCTCATTCACAGATCTGGGGACCTCTTGTAAAAGGGGTCTTCCACATTCCGATAAGTCATCCCCACTACCACCGGGCCAGTCCTCATCAACATTGGGGCAAGGTGCACCCCACCATGTTGAGGGCATGTGGCCTGGTATGGAGCGCTCGCTTTTCCCCCCTCCCCCCTTCCTTGGTCTACCAGGCTGCATGCTTGGATGCTGCATGCTTGGAGGTCTGGATTTTCTGGGGCCCCCCACGCCTTTTTTTTTTTTAGTTTTGGCGTGGGGATCTTTTAAGATGAATTATTCTGATTCTTGATGGAGCCTTGTTGGGACTGGTTCTCTTTAGAAACATCTCACTTTCAAAGTTTGTTTTATAGTATTTTAAATGACTTGGCATTTTTATGTATGCCAAACAAACTTGTAATTAGATCAATAAAAATGAAAAAGGAAGCCAATTTTTATTTATCTGCCAAGTGAAGCAAGTGGGATAACCTGGAGGCTATTTTCTCCCGCTGTGTTTTGATTGAGATCACTGACCTTGTTTCACTTTCAGCAAAGAATGCCCTATTATAAGACTAACCCACATTACTATGAAACCAGTTGTTTTTCCTTTGTGATCAGTAAATCAGTTCATGTGGCCTGTGAGCTATTTGGAATATCTGCAATCACAGCAGTAGGAAATGCTGTACAGGGTGCATGTGAACAAAAAGAATGTAAAAAACACACAATAATAGATGCTATTAAGGTCACATAGCTCCATGGTAATTAAAAAAAATAAAAAATCGGGTATACTTTTTTCAGCTTTTTTTTTGACTGCTTGCCCACCTCCACTCCCACAGCTCAAAGGGCTGGGGGCAAAGCCTGCAGAAGATGCTTGGTAGTTTCCATTGCAATCATAATGGGAGCTCCTTAAGCTGCTCCGCAGACAGCATGGCTCCTGTGCCAGCCAATCAAAATATGGGGGACTGGTTGGGGGGCGTGACCGGATGTGAGCCGAGCCGGACGCATAGGAAAGAGCTCCTGCAATCCTGAATGCATATCCTTCTTCATCCGCGCGCCTGACTGCTAAAATCGGCCCATCTTGCACTTACCTGCCTGGGACATCATCCTGCACCGACCATCCGTGCCATCTTGGAGCTGCCTGTCGGGTTTGGTGAGTCTGCTGGATCCGGGCCTGGTGCGCTGCCTCCGGCCTGTCCCGTGGCTGCTAACAGCCCCCCTTCCGGTCGTTCGGGACTCTGTGGAGTGCTGCCGCCGCTCCCTAGGTCCGGTGGGGGACTATACTACTCGATCCCATAGAACTGGCGGGTGGATGGTGAGAGGGGAGCCTCCGGGATCCGCTGAGCTACACGCGGCGCGGCCTACTGCCGCCATCTTACTACATCCTTGGTCCGCCTTACACGCGGCCTGAAACCCCCTGACCAGAGCTAGACTGCCCTGGCTATCCCTGGGACTGATTCACGGTGTGATCTGGGACCTTGCTCCCCCTCCCCTGCACCAGCTGCCCAGGTTTCTTCACAGAGATCCTGGGACAAGTGAGCAGCCTCTCCTGTTTTATATATTGAACTGACTGTGCCATACACTGTTGTTCCTGCGGACCTAGGGCACCCCCCAGTGTTGAGTGGCCTGTGGCTGTCTTGGGACCTGTTGAGTTGCACTGACTCTGCCTATCTAGACTCCAGGCCCCCTGTTACCTTGCACTAATTTTGTATATGTTCTCTGACAAGCTTCGTTCCAGCTGCCTGGCGACAACTCCTGGAGCTGAAGCCGCGGGTACATCCACACCGGTCAATTCTCAAAAAAAACGCAACATGTCAAAGGGCACACAGGCACCCACCCCTAAGACCTCGGTGGGGGAGCCCACATCTGCAGACCTACTAGCGACCATAACTGCTTGCAAAGAGACACTTACAGCAAAAATAGATTATGTCTCCACAGATATTGGACTTATCCATAACGATTTGGACAAATTCCGCTCACGATTAACAGAGGCAGAGGATCAGATTGCTCAAGTGGAGGACATGGTTCACACTGACTCCACGGAGTTCCACGCTCTCCAGAGACAGGTGAGAGCGCTGCAGGATAAGGCGGTGTATACGGAGAATCGCCTTCGTCGCAATAATCTCAGAATCCTGGGGCTGCCGGAGAAGACAGAGGGGGCCAAGCCCACTGAATTTGCTGAGACGTTTCTGACCAATCTGCTGGGCCTTCGCGAACTCGCACCGACTTTTGTTGTTGAGCGGGCACACAGAGTGCCTACCGCCCCCCCCCATACCTGGAGCGCCTCCTCGGCCATTCCTTTTAAAGCTTCTCAATTACAGGGATCGAGACATGATCCTGGCGGCTGCTAGAAACACCCCAGATCTCCGCTATAATAACGCCAAAATCTCAATTTTTTTTTTAAATTTCTTTGATTTTTTCTACTTAATTGCAAAAATCTGGTCTGGTGGCTCTGTGGTATGTTTACTAATCCATTTTCTCCCGTACAGGTACTGGTCAGTGCCTATTTTGCTGCTCCTTTGGTCCCCGTGCTCTCTTACTCTCAGATTTGTGATATCGCTAACCCCATACACACATGGCTAACTTGAAGAAAGGCTCTTTTACGGTAATGTCATGGAATGTAAGGGGCCTTAACTCAAAATTTAAAAGGGCTTTAATGTCCAAATATGTCAAGTCCTATGCCCCTCAAATACTACTTCTCCAAGAGATGCACCTTATGGGCAGCAAGATCCTGGCACTTAAAAAACCCTGGGTACGTAATGCGTTTCATGCCACGTATTCTAGTTATGCTAGAGGGGTCTCAGTATTGATCAGTAAATCCCTTCATTGCACGGTAGATGCGATACATACTGATTGCGCAGGCAAATTTGTACTGGTAGTTCTGACTATGTGGGGGCAGAGATATGTTATAGTTTCACTTTATATTCCACCTCCCTTTTCTGATGAAGTACTGTACACTGTATTAGACAAAGCCTCTATGCACTGTCCGGCCAAATTGCTCATTATGGGTGACTTCAATGCGGTGCTGTCCCATGCATTGGATAGGCCCTCTGCTGCTAAAACCAAGGGGGGAGACCTTAGCGGGTGGGCGCAGACTGTAGAGTTGATGGAGATCTGGAGATGGAAACATCCCTCTCTCAGAGATTACTCCTGCTTCTCCACGTCTCATAAAACGGCTTCCCAAATAGATCTGGCCTTCGCTAATTCTGCTATGTTGCGGGATGTTATTAAGGCTTCTTACCTTCCTAGTGGCTTATCTGACCACAGTCCACTGTTAGTTTCACTGAAATCAGGGGAAAGGTATAACACGTCCATGTGGAGGTTAGGTGTGAAATGGATATCCCATCCCAAAGCTTTAGAGGAAACGCCAGGGGTGATGGAGGGTTATTGGCAGTCTAATGCAGGAACCGCTACACCTGACATCGAATGGGATGAATTTAAAGCCTATATGAGAGGACACTACATGTCACTTGCGGCAGCGGTTAGGGCAGAGCAGCGTAGCGAGACCACCGCACTGCAGAGGGACATAGAGCAGAAGACTGTCTTATATGCTACCTCGGCCACCCCTGAAAATTTCAACAGCCTACAGGCTGCCAAGAGAGATCTGAACATACACATGTCTGAGATTACTAGGCTAGAGATGCAGGATAGCAAGCAGACCTTTTTTGAGCAGGGAGATAGAAATGGTAAGTTTCTTGCCATGCTTGCCCAAAACCACAGGCCCTCCACCTTGATACCCAAACTTTGCACCTCAGATGGTACGAGAGTAACTGATCAGGAAGAAATACTCAATGAGTTTTTTCTTTTCTACACCCGACTGTACACGACCACTATCCCTCCTGACTTTGAACCTTCCCAGCTTCACGCTCTCCTAGACCCACTGGCCTTGGGTTGGCTATCAGACAGAGAGAGAGAGTTTCTGGTGTGTCCCTTCACTGTAGAGGAGGTGAGTGGTATTATCATGCCCTTCCCTTCTGGAAGATCCCCGGGTCCGGATGGTATCCCCATTGAATTTTACAAGGCCCACTGTCCCCTTTTAGCGGCTCAGTTGACGACGTTATACACGCAGTGTTTGGCGGATGACTTGCTGCCCCTTCCATGCAGAATGCGCACATTACTTTGATCCATAAACCCCCCAAGGACCCAACACAGTGCACGTCATGCCGACCCATAGCGTTACTAAACTGCGACATGAAGATTCTGACCAAGTTATTGAACTCAAGGCTAAGTCAGGTAATAAATTCACTTATTGACACGGACCAAACGGGTTTCATTCCCCAACGATCCACAGACATTAATATTCGCAGGCTTTTTACAAACATTCACGCTCAACACTTGAATGCAGGCACCAGGGTCATGGCCTCACTCGATATCGAAAAGGCGTTCGACACGGTCGAGTGGCCTTTTCTATGGGAGGTCTTACGCAGGATGGGGCTCCCGCTGAGGTATATTCAATGGGTCAAGGTCATATATACACAGCCTACGGCCTCGATCAGACTTGGGGGTGCTCTTTCGGCTCCTCTGAGGCTGTCACTAGGCAGGGCTGCCCTCTTTCTCTGACCCTCTTCGCCCTGGCCATGGAGCCTATAGCGGAGGCTTTGCGTGTGTCTCCCGATATCCGTGGGCTGAGGGTGGGTTGGGTGGAGGAGCGGGTGGCCCTGTACGCTGACGACCTCTTGCTGTTTTTACAGGATGCAGGTCCGTCATTGCAGGGCGCACTTCAGGTGCTGAATACTTTTTCCAGGGTCACTGGTCTGAAGGTAAATTGGCATAAATCAGTTCTATTCCCAATAGATCAAGCCGCTATTTCCCACGCTTCACCAGATCTCCCATTACAATGGGTATAAACGTTTCGTTATCTAGGAGTGATTATCTCGAGGAAGGCAACTGATCATATTGCGCTTAATCTGGCGCCGGTCCTGCAAGAGATGAAGGAACGGTTGAGGGTGTGGAGCAAGCTGCCATTGTCACTACTGGGTAGAATAAATATATTGAAAATGAAACTTCTCCCCCGGTTCAATTACCTGTTTCGTCATTCTCCTCGGTGGATTCCAAAGACCTTCTTTACGCAATTAAATAGTGTAATCTCCTCTTTCCTCTGGGGAAATCAAGCCCCAAGGTACAAACTAGCCACCTTGATGCGCCCCATGCTGCATGGGGGACTGGCTCTGTCAGAGAGTCAAAAGTATTATATAGCTGCACAGCTGGTGACTGCCCATTGGTGGTTACAACCTGATGTCTCAAATTCCTGTACGATGCTCGAGGCGGCCATTCTGGGCTCACTTGAGGCGCTGAAGTTATTACTGCACCGTCTCACCCCGTCAATGCTGACCACACTCAGGGCTTGGAACTATGGGCTGCGGCTAGAGTCCAGGAGCTCAAATGTAGTCTCTCCCCATACTCCTCTCTGGAACAATCCTCTCTTATCCCACTTTATGCACTTCCAGAACCGCAGGCTTGGGCCAAATTCAAGATAAGATCCATATCTGACATAACGGAGAATGGTGGCGTTCTTCCCTTTTATTCTCTTCGAGCTAAATTTGGTATCCCTTCTTTTTATTTTTTTAGACATATGCAGCTTGCTCATGCCTTCCACAGTCAATTCCCCTGTCAACCTATAATTTTGCAGTGTTCGGATTTGGAGGCTTTACTCCGGTCGGATTCTCTTGAAAAACCCACTTCTGAGTTATACTCCCACCTGACAATGGTTGCACTGCCTGACCTCGCCGCACTCAGACAAAAATGGTTGACAGATATTCCAGAGATGGATGATGACGACTGGTCAGATATGTGGGATGCACCATTCAAACAGCTGGTGTCCCTCAGGGACCGGCTAATTCAATTTAAAATCCTTCATAGGGCGTATTTTACCCCTACTAGGGTGCATCGACTAAATTCCAAGGTTTCATCACAGTGCTGGCGTTGTCAGGGGGCCGAGGGTGATTTCTTTCACATTTTCTGGACGTGCCCGGTGTTGCAGCCTTTCTGGAGGAGGGTGGTTGGCACAGTCAGTGGGGTCTCTGGGATCGCGCTCTCCCCCACACCCCAGATATGTCTGCTGGGGCTGGTGGAGGGTCTGACAAATACAAATGCTGGTAGGACATTAATAGGTCTCCTGCTTTATTACGCCAGGAAGACGATAGTGCTTCATTGGAAGAAGCCTTCGGCCCGACAGAGGCTTATTGGAGGCAGCTGGTTAATTCGCAGCTGTCTCTCTATAAGGCCATTTATAGCAGCAGAGGTTGTCCACGTAAGTTTGACAAAATTTGGACCAAGTGGTTGGAAAGAGATGACACAGCATAGTGGCATGGCATATGTCATTGGGATCGGGGCTGAGCAGGGGATTGAGGGGACTTCCCCCCAGATTATATATGTTCATGTACCCATGCATTATAGGCTATGTACCTGTGGTTCTGCTCATATACTGTATCTTGGAGTACACCAGTTCTTTACCAAGACCTAGAATAATGTATTGGTGCTATTGTCCTTTTTTTTTTTTTTTTCTTCCTGTGGGTTGTATAACAGGCGGTCTCTCCTGTGCGAGTTGACTAGCCGGATGTGTGTATGTTTTTCTTCACTGTTAAAAGCAATAAAGAGATTTAAAAAAAAAAAAAAATATGGGGGACTGGGTGGGGAAATGGCAGCTTGTAGGCAGATGCAGTTCAGCCTCCCTACAAAGGTGGCGTTGTGTGGCAGAGGGAGGAACTCATGTTTCTCGGAGTCCTCCGCAGGTGTTATCAGGAGAACAGCTGTCCAATTAGACACTGCTGCCCAGGATGACCTCGGTGGCCATCTTGGGCAGTGCTAATAAATAGCACTGTCCCCTTTCAGTTAGCAAGCATACAGTATATGAAGTGGCTAGGTCAGGGAAAGGAGGAGGGACAAAGTAGTGAATTGTAGTCTGACAACAGGTGCCTTGTTGTCAGACCGAGTTCAAGCCACCTCCTCTGTAAGATGTTGTTGGCATCATAAGTTGTTTCTGGATATCCCCCAAAAACTCTCTGTAAGTGCTGCTGTGCCAGTTCAGCCGTGTTACACAGACTCTGTTACCACCTTGTTGGAACTTTTATACTAATATACCTTATTGCAATCCATGGTCTCACTGTGAATTCTCTCCTCTCTGGGTACTAAACATTTTGGCCCCACCCAGAAGACAGGACTATGGATATGCTGTTCATAGGCACAGCATCATGCAGATCCCAAGTCAAGAGAAAGGACAAAAACAGAACATGTCAGGACAATCAGGTATTTAGTAAAAATATAGGAAATAAAAACTGTACAAGCTACAGACTAGGAACCAAATGTATAATACAACACATATACGTAATTTTATTGTTTAGGGTAATATACTTTAAGATGTAAAAGACCTTATTCAGGGAAATACAATATTATAGCTTCCTCTGTCTTCTCTGTGTCGTAGAAAAGAAGGGGTACCCTCACCTGTAGTGACACCTTTTTATGATCGGTACTTTCAGAAGCAACCCTAAAAATGGCACCATTAATTGACAACCCACAATGCACCATGCTTACTAAGTAGCATGGAAAATTGTTAAAGTATAGAAATGACAGAAACAGCACAAGGATTTGGCTTCTGCTGCATACTTTGTTTTCCCGGTAATTCCGCTTTGTGCTCTACTGGCTGGAAGTGACAAAATCGCATATGGTGTCACATGGGAAACCATGCCCAATGCATTTCGTCTAATAATGACGTTTCGTCTAATGACTGAGGGAAGCCGGAGGTTATGGCGACCATATTGGGGTGCCCTGAGGTGGACTAGATAACATTGTAGCTTGTATCCTTATTGATAAATGTGAGGGCAATCCTTTTTGCTGCTTGGGGTTTTTTTTTTTATTTCACTGCACTTTGGTATCTGTTTTTTATTACCCGTGGGTGCCCATTATTTTTTGTCTATGGTTTCACGTCACTTTATTTTTTTTTTTGGGGTTCGTCGTTTTTCCTAA
>BLSH010059097.1:368680-394912 GCA_018402905.1 Glandirana rugosa | reverse complement strand
AGTGACACCTTTTTATGATCGGTACTTTCAGAAGCAACCCTAAAAATGGCACCATTAATTGACAACCCACAATGCACCATGCTTACTAAGTAGCATGGAAAATTGTTAAAGTATAGAAATGACAGAAACAGCACAAGGATTTGGCTTCTGCTGCATACTTTGTTTTCCCGGTAATTCCGCTTTGTGCTCTACTGGCTGGAAGTGACAAAATCGCATATGGTGTCACATGGGAAACCATGCCCAATGCATTTCGTCTAATAATGACGTTTCGTCTAATGACTGAGGGAAGCCGGAGGTTATGGCGACCATATTGGGGTGCCCTGAGGTGGACTAGATAACATTGTAGCTTGTATCCTTATTGATAAATGTGAGGGCAATCCTTTTTGCTGCTTGGGGTTTTTTTTTTTATTTCACTGCACTTTGGTATCTGTTTTTTATTACCCGTGGAAGTTGCTTTATGAAGGAGAATATTTATTAATAAATGTATTGTTACTATTTATTTAGTAGCTAGATATATCTGAGGGGGGAGGAGGAGTAAGGACTGTGGGAGAGTTGATTGTAACATAAAGCTATTCTAGGCCCACTTATTAGTTTAGGGGTCACTATTTTTGGTGAGTACAACAGAGTGGGCACCAGTGCTGAGCACGGAGGTGTATTATAGTTCTGGATATTGGCGAAGAGCACAGTGTATGACACCAGTAAAAGTAAGACTCATTTGCATTTCCACGGATGTCCACAGAGGACTTTTATAGCACAGTGTTGTCTTTGGATGGAGGTGTTTTATAATTCTGGACACTGGGAAGGAACACGGTAAATGACATAAGAAGCAAAAAGACCGCACAGTGTGATATTTCCCTCGGAATTATAACAAAATATTCCATATTCGTGTTCAGAGGAGAAGAAGCTCATTTATTGTGTGTTTAAATTAATTATTTTATTATGTAATGTGTGGGTACGTTTTATAAGCGTGGTACAGTGTTCACTGTTTTACAGTAATGGTAGTGTGTTTTTTTTTTTTTTTTTTTGCAATATGATCTCTAAATACCTTTTAGAAGGAGTGCTTCTGTGTGGTCACATGGTTTTCTCGGTTTTTATTCCCAAGCAGAGGGACTCTAGTAGGAGGGGCTGATATTCCTCAGTTGATGTATGTGTAGCACCCTCTGGTGTGTGCTAGAACAATCCTCAGAGGTAGGCTGGCAGGGGGCTGAGACCACTCCATAAATAGACATGGGCCATGCCAGCAGGGGCAGTTGGGTGGAAGATGGGAATGCAGTGTTGAGGAGGCTGTCAGGGACCCTCAGGGGTACCCCCTAGTCTGGGGGGGGGTGTCCTACCTTGGGCCAGGGCTCGGGTGCTGGAAGGATCCTCCCATAACACACGAGAGGAGGCTTTCCTGGACATTGTGGGGACTAACAGTCTTTTTTTGTGATTTTGCTCTACAGACAGACAATGGATTTCTTTTACAAAGGTTTTATTAGCATGAATACCAACGTAACAGACCAATGGTTATACATGTAAAAAGTAACTGATGGTGTATACAGGATTTTGACATAAAGCGTGTTAGACAGGGGATACTTATAGCAAGGAAAGATACAACACAAATTGTATATCTCCTGAAGTTCAATATGGTATTGTAAGGAAAACAAAAAAAGGAGATTGAATTTAAAAGGTATAATCACATATGTACTCGCCCAAGGGATCCTGGGGATAGCTGAGTTACGTACGACAGTAAAAATGTTCATAGTCTGGATTAATTTGCAATGACAAATAGTCAAATAAGGCAGTGACCTTCAATCAACAAAACGCAGGTACAGAAAGTCATGCATATAGAAAGGTCTGCGCAAACATAACGCAATCTATTTATCCCATCCAGGGCAATGCCTGATAAACTGAGGAATATATTGGTTTCATACTTGGTGTATCACAACTAGGATACACTGAGTAAATCAGATATGGAGGAAAGAGGGAAAAAGGGTGGTGGGGAGAATAAAAGTGAGAAAAGATATGAGGAAACTAGCAGTTAAAGATAAGAAATGGAGAGAAGAATAAAGGAAAGCAGACAATGGATTTCATACAGGTCATAGACACAAGAAAACTGTCATATGTTAGTGCAAGAAATGATGTGAGTAGCGACAGTTTCATATACCTCTCAGAAACATGAATTTGTCACATGGAGGCATCTGAGGGCAGCACTGAGGCTGGAGTGTCAATACTGGACACTCTATCCTCAGTGCATGCTCAGCCCCCAGACTGTACAACAACCTTGGTTGGTAGGAAGCTGTCAGTTGTGCTACATCATTGGTTGCTAAGCTGCAGTCGACTGCATAACACCATTGATTACCAGAATACTGTCGGCTGTGCAGATGACAGCACCGTAGCAACCATTGATGCCGTACTAAAAACAAATTTGGGTGGTGGGGGGGCGCGTGAAAATATTTCTTGCTCTTTACTACATGGCAGCCCCACTCTGAGCACTCTAGCCTGTCTCTGTACGCCAAGCTAGAGTAGGTCTTCATTACCTTTAGTTTCCTTATCTATAAACTGGCAGTAATTCTTTTTGAGTTTGTCGCTGCCATAGCGGCACATTATGAAAGTGGTGCATTTAAGAACTACCTAAATTTGTTACACATGTCAAAAACTGCTAATGAAACTGTCGCAAGGCTTTCATAGATTCGAGGTAGGACTTTCAAATGCACCAGAAAAGTGTTGCAAATGCTTTATTGAATCACGAGAGTGTCTAAACTATTTTTTATAGATTTTCTTGTTAAAAACTTGCAGTATATATAATCTACCAAAATCCTACTAGAGTAGGTACTTTCAAAAGCCAGAGCATAATCAGATATATCTAGATTCAGGAATTTGTGCTTTTGTGTTTATATAGTTTGTTCCTGTTTCCTTTCACATGACATAGCTATTCACATGTACACAGTTCCTCTATACAAACCATGTTCATTCTCAATGCAGAAATTACGCCAGACAAGTGACACGAGGTTATATGCTCATGTACAGAGATGGGGAAGTCATTCCCTTTCAGAGTTAATTCAGTAGCTACTACAGTAGTAGAGGATGTGCAGCTTAGTGTTGTCCAAAAATAGTTAAAGTGATAATAAAAGGAAAAAAATACCAAGCATTTTATACTTAGCTCCTCCGTGCAATGGTTTTAATGGCAATGGGTTCTATTCTATAAATATACAGAGGGGAAAATAATTATTTGATCCCCTGCAGATTTTGTAAGTTTGCCCACTTACAAATGAAATGAAGGGTCTATAATTTTTATCATAGATGTATTTTAAGTGATAGAGACAGACAACTAAAAATCCAGAAATGAAGATGATACAAATGTTATAAATTGAGTTGCAGTTCAGTGAGTAAAATATGTGTTTGACCTCCAAGGAAAACATGACTTAGTACTTGGTGGAGAAACCCTTGTTGGGAAGCACAGAGGTCAGATGTTTCTTGTAGTTAGTGACCAGGTTTGCACACATCTCAGGAGGGATTTTGGTCCACTCTTTTTTATAGATCTTCTCTAGATCCTTAAGGTTTTTTGGCTGTCTCTTAGCAACTCAAAGTTTAATCTCCCTTGATAAATTTTCTATAGAATTAAGGTCTGGAGACTGGCTAGAACACTCCACGACCTTAATGTGCTTCTTCTTAAACCATTTCTTTCTTGCCTTAGCTCTATGTTTTGGGTCATTGCCATGCTGGAAGACCCATCCATGACCCATCTTCAGTGTTCTGGCTGAGGAAAGAAGGTTCTCAAGCTCAAGATTTTACAATACATGGCCCCATCCATTGGCCCCTCAATGTGTCAAAGTCGGTCTGTACCTTTAGCAGAGAAACAGCCCCAAAGCATAATGTTTACCCCTCTGTGCTTGACTGTAGGGGCGGTGTTCTTAGGGCCATAGTCAGCATTTTTCTTTCTCCAAACACAGTCCCCCTCTTCAAGAAGGCACATGTACAGTCATGCCAATGAACATTTAAATGATTCAGAGAAGGATTGAGAGAAAATGCTGTGGTCAGATGAAACCAAAATTGAGCCCTTTGGCATTAACTCGACTTCCGCGTTTGGAGGAAGAAAATGCTGACTATAACCCTAAGAACACCATCCCTACAGTCAAGCACGCAGGTGGAAACATGATGCTTTGGGGTTGTTTCTCTGCTAAAGGTACAGGCTGACTTTGCCACATTGAGGGGCCAATGGACGGGACCATGTATTGTAAAATCTTGGATGAGAACCTTCTTCCCTCAGCCAGAACATTGAAAATGGGTCGTGGATGGGTCTTTGAGCATGACAATGACCCAAAACATACAGCAAAGGCAACAAAGAAGTGGCTCAAGAAGAAGCACATTAAGGTCATTAAGTGGGCTGGTCAGTCTCCAGACCTTAATCCTGTAGAAAATTTATGGAGAGAGCTGAAACTTCGAGTTGCCAAGCATCAGCCAAGAAACCTTAAGGGTTTAGAGAAGATCTGTAAAGAAGAGTGGACCAAAATCCCTCCTGAGATGTGTGAAAACCTGGTCACTAACTACTAGAAACGTCTTACCTCTGTGCTTGCTAACAAGGGTTTCTCCACCAAGTACTAAGTCATGTTTTGCTTGGGGATCAAATACTAATTTTACTCACTGAACTGCCACTCGATTTATAACATTTGTATCATGTGTTTTTTCCGAATTTTTGGTTGATATTCTGTCTCTATCATTTAAAATACACCTATGATAAAAATTATAGACCCTTCATTTCTTTGTAAGTGGACAAACTTGAAAAACCTGCAGGGGATCAAATAAATATTTTCCCCACTGTATATCCACAATATGTGACAAATTAATGAAAATACATTAATCATAAATACAAATTCATATAATATTGTGAAAAAGATGCATAGTCTATAAGAATCCCAAAAAATGAGATGAGCCTGTTTATTACTTGAGGTGAGCAGGTTTTTCACCTGGTGTATGGAGATGCACTTATCACTGGAGCAAAGGGAGTTCTAGAAGATCACCGTTGGTGACATAGCACGATTTTTATTTTTTTATTTGATTTTTGTGGATTCTTATAGACTATACTGTATATCCTTGAGAGGCTGAATTTTCACAATATTATTTGAATTTACATTTATGATTAATGGATTTTCATTAATTTGTCACATGTTGTGGATATACTCAGGGCTGGTGCAAGGATTTTTGACACCCTAGGCAAAACCTCATTTTGCCGCCCCCTTGTCTCCACCCTTGACTCCACCCCCTTTCCCCTACCCAGCGACAATGTATTGCAGCCTGATCAGAGCCAATCAAATGTAGCCTCACCAGCGCCCATCAAATACAGCTTCACCAGCGCCAATCAATACAGCCTCACCTGTGCCTATCAAATACAGCTTCATCAGCGCCAATCAATACAGCCTCACCTGTGCCCATCAAATACAACTTCACCAGCGCCAATCAATACAGCCTCACCTGTGCCCATCAAACACAACTTCACCAGCGCCAATCAATACAGCCTCACCTGTGCCCATCAAATACAGCTTCACCAGCGCCGATCAATACAGTCTCACCTGTGCCCATCATATACAGCTTCACCTGCGCCAAGCAATACAGCTTCACCGGTGCCCATCAAATACAGCCTCACCTGTGCCCATCAAATACAGCCTCACCTGTGCCCATCAAATACAGCTTCACCCGTGCCCATCAAATACAGCCTCACGGGGGGGATATACTCAGGGCTGGTGCAAGGATTTTTGACACCCTAGGCAAAACCTCATTTTGCCGCCCCCTTGTCTCCACACTTGACTCCACCCCCTTTCCCCTACCCAGCGCCAATGTATTGCAGCCTGATCAGCGCCAATCAAATGCAGCCTCACCAGCGCCCAACAAATACAGCTTCACCAGCGCCAATCAATACAGCCTCACCTGTGCCCATCAAATACAGCTTCACCAGCGCCAATCAATACAGCCTCACTTGTGCTCATGAAATACAGCTTCACCAGCGTCAATCAATACAGCCTCACCCATGCCCATCAAATACAGCTTCCCCAGCTCCAATCAATACAGCCTCACCCATGCCCATCAAATACAGCTTCACCAGCGCCAATCAATACAGCCTCACCTGTGCCCATCAAATACAGCTTCATCAGCGCCAATCAATACAGCCTCACCTGTGCCCATCAAATACAGCTTCACCAGCGCCAATCAATACAGTCTCACCTGTGCCCATCATATACAGCTTCACCAGCGCCAAGCAATACAGCCTCACCTGTGCCCATCAAATACAGCTTCACCGGTGCCCATCAAATACAGCCTCACCTGTGCCCATCAAATACAGCTTCACCGGTGCCCATCAAATACAGCCTCACGGGGAGGTGGGGGGGGGGCATTTGGCAGATCAGTAACTATTTCTATATACATTTGCAAATGGCATGTGATCATCATCTCAGTCAGACGGTGTCAGTTTTTACATGAATCAATGCAGAGCAGCCAGGGACAGCTCAACTGTGGCCAGGCGCCCCTAGGCGGCAGTGTGCCCTAGGCCGCCGCCTACTCCACCTATTGGTAGAGCCGGCCCTGGATATACTGTATATTGCACTATATAGGTTTAGTATTACGGTAATGCTATTAGCAGCGTTTAGGAGCATTACTGCTGGAAAAACGCTCCAAGAAACTCTACAAAAACAATTCTTTGTCTGCTCCTAGACGCTGCAGCTCAAAAAAGGCTTATAGTCTAAAGTAGTCTGCATGGGCACATAGGATAACATTATTTAGCTTCTAGGAGCAGAAAAATGCTAATAACAGCTTCTAGGAGCTTAAAAAACACTAGTGTGCATGGAGTCTTAAGGCTGCATTCACACATGATCATGGGTGGAATCGACGTGATTCTGCCCCGTGATTTCAAATGGCTGCAAAACTCAGAACGCTTTTGCAATGCCATTACTTCTAATGGCAACCCAATCTCTCCACGGTTGTGCCACGATTGTCATGTGATAAATCGCGCAGCAAATCCCAATGCGCAGCACTGTCGCCCAAAAGAAGCTGATGTTCCTTTTTGAGTGACAAGCGTTGCACATTGTAATTACAGTGCGATTTACCGTGCGACAATTGCAGATTGGTGTGCCATTAGAAGTAATGGCATCGCAAACGCATCCCGCGTTGCAGCAGCTGTTTGAAATCGTGGGGTGATTCTGCCCACGATCATGTGTGAATACAGCCTTAGGGTTCCTCCAAGTTAAAAAGGTTGAGAATGGCTGGTTTGAATGCTCCACCTAAGAAAATAAATATCAAAGTTACAGGGGGACATAATAGGGCCTGAAACGTAGGAAATGTATGCAATTAAAACAATTCTGTTTCCCAAAATAAAAAAAAATACACACACCTGTAATTTCATCAAACTATTCTTAATTCTTAAAAAAATTCTTAAAAAAAAATACACACACCTGTAATTTCATCAAACTATTCTTAATTCTTAAAAAAATTCTTAAAAAAAAATACACACACCTGTAATTTCATCAAACTATTCTTAATTTGGAAACACTTAGTTAAGAAATCATTCAACAAGCCAGAAATTGATCAGCTGATGCCAACTTTTTCAGTATACCAAATGGTGCGCCATGGCTCAACCAAAAAATAAACTCAGAAAATGGAAAACAAATTCCTTATCTCTAAATCAAAGATGTAGTGCTGTGAGGACCAGCCACTTCCAGCCGCTATCCTCTCAGATATTACATTTTTTAAGTTACTTGCTTAGTGATTAAAATGAGGGTGATGTGTTGATTGCAGGATACAGCCCAGGACACTGTATCACTGGGACATAGGACCGAGATGCTATACTCTCCTGGCAAATCTGGGACAGGGGACATCTATCTGTATGTGGTAAACTAAAGGCAAAACTTTTTTGTTTTATTTTTGGAGTGTAGATAGATTAGAACCTCTGTCAGGTTTTTATTGCGGTCTGTGTCCTCATTAGGGAAATTCACTCTCTCTATTTGTCATTTTTAACATTTTCATCAAAAGTGAAAGTAAAATTAGATTTACCGGTAGTACATTGAGCTAAGCCAGTGGTTCTCAACTCTGGTCCTCGGGACCCCCCAACAGGCCAGGTTTGCAGGGTAACTGAAATACATCACAGGTGATATAATTTGCTGCTCAGTGATTGCAGTATTCTACTCTGCATCTCCCAAAGGTAATACTTAAAACCTGGTCTGTTGGTGGGTCCCGAGGACCGGAGTTGAGAACCACTGAACTAAGCCAAGGTACCACTTGGTATGATGCCAGATCAAAGGGAATTGTCTCCCACACAATGAAACCAATAGATGGCACTGTGTTCTGCTGCATACTGTACATATTGCAATGGTCTGGCTGAAAGGGCATAAAGCTCTTCTACAATGTTCCACACTTGCTTTCAGACTTCTCATGCAGTGTTAAGCTGCCCATACACTATTAGAACTTAGTTTGAAAGGTTTTGCTTTAAGAACATTCATTCAATTTTCTAGTTGTTAGTGGGGTCAAATAAACATTCATTTTGGGTCACAGTGATGAGATAATTCAAACGAGCAGGATGGAAAATGTTTCTCGAGTAGACAAATTTCTAACAGTGAATGTGTTTTCTGTCTGATAAATTTTGTTAAAAGAAAACACAATTTTTTAAAGACCATTGTCAAGTCATCGACTGTACAGAGAATTTTTGTCCAAATGTTTATTCGAAAATCTATTGAATGGCCAGCTTTATAATTATTTATCTCATCGTAGTCTATAAGCTTGGGCCAGTTAAAAACATTCTGTTCTCAGCAGCTTGCTATCTGTAGTTCTTTTTTTTACTCACATTTTTGTAAATATTTTATTATATCTTTTCATGTGACAACACTGAAGAAATGACACTTTGCTACAATGTAAAGTAGTGAGTGTACAGCTTGTATGACTGTAAATTTGCTGTCCCCTCAAAATAACTCAACACACAGCCATTAATGTCTAAACCGCTGGCAACAAAAGTGAGTACACCCCTAAGTGAAAATGTCCAAATTGGGCCCAAAGTGTCAATATTTTGTGTGGTCTCCATTATTTTCCAGCACTGCCTTAACCCTCTTGGGCATGGAGTTCACCACAGCTTCACAGGTTGTCACTGGAGTCCTCTTCCATTCCTCCATGATGACATGACGGAGCTGATGGATGTTAGAGACCTTGCGCTCCTCCACCTTCCATTTGAGGATGCCCCACAGATGCTCAATAGGGTATAGGTCTGTAGACATGCTTGGCCAGTCCATCACCTTTACCCTCAGCTTCTTTAGCAAGGTAGTGGTCATCTTGGAGGTGTGTTTGGGGTCATTATCATGTTGGAATACTGCCCTGCGGCCCATTCTCCAAAAATGAGGGGCTCATGCTATGCTTCAGTATGTCACAGTACATGTTGACATTCATGGTTCCCTCAATGAACTGTGGCCCCCAGTGCCGGCAGAACTCATGCAGCCCCAGACCATGACACTCCCACCACCATGCTTGACTGTAGACAAGACACACTTGTTTTTGTACTCCTCACCTGGTTGCCGCCACACACCATCTGAACCAAATAAGTTTATCTTGATCTCATCAGATCACATGATATGGTTCCAGTAATCCATGTCCTTAGTCTGCTTGTCTTCAGCAAACTGTTTTCAGGCTGTCTTGTGCATCATCTTTCGAAGAGGCTTCCTTCTGAGACGACAGCCATGCAGACCAACTTGATGCAGTGTGCGGTGTATGGTCTGAGCACTAACAGGCTGACCCCCAATACCCCTTCAACCTCTGCAGCAATGCTGGCCGCATTCATACGTCTATTTCCCAAAGACAACCTCTGGATATGACCCTGAGCATGTGCACTCAACTTCTTGGTTGACCACGGTGAGGCCTGTTCTGAGTGGGACCTATCCTGTTAAACGGTTGTATGGTCTTGACCACCATGCTGCAGCTCAGTTTCAGGGTCTTGGCAATCTTTTTATAGCCTAGGCCATCTTTATGCAGAGCAACAATTCTTTTTTTCATAGAGAGTTCTTTGCCATGTTGAACTTCCAGTGACCAGTATGAAAGAGTGAGAGCGATAACACCACATTTAACACACCTGCTCTCCATTTACACCCGAGACCTTGTAACACTAATGAGTCACATGACACCGGGTTAATGGCTAATTGGGCCCAATTTGGACATTGAAACTTAGGGGTGTACTCATTTTTGTTGCCAGCAGTTTAGACATTAATGGCTGTGTGTTGAGTTATTTTGAGGGGACAGCAAATTTACACTGTTATACAAGCTGTACATTCACTACTTTACATTGTAGCAAAGTGTAATTTCTTCAGTGTTGTCACATGAAAAGATGTAATAAAATATTTACAAAAATGTGAGGGGTGTACTCACTTTTGTGATATACTGTAGTTCAAGAGATAAAAATGGCGCCAGGCTTAGTCTATAGCTGTCTCACCACCTCCAGTTGGTGACCCCCTTTGACGAAGTTGGATGTGACTAAATGCACCGGACGTGGTTACTCATCAACTGGATGTGATGTCGGGACAGGAAGCGGAAGTGATGTAACGGCCATCCAGACCAGCTGAAGGTGGTGAGATCGCTATAGACTGACCCTGATGCCATTTTTATGTGATGAGCTATATTATTATGGTCTTAAATGTGAGTGGTTTTCTTTCAATAAAAGGATGTTAATTTGAGATATTACACTATTGGAAGCGTTTCTTTTATTTCCTACATGTTTTTAATGGCATAAGAGCTGGATAAAGGAGTTGGAGGCTGTGTCTAAATTCCTGAGGTATAATCTGTGACAGACCCAACCAGGACAGGTGCTTTTTGAGGGGACTACAGGATGGCCTCTTGCCTACTGACTATGTGCCCTGGTTTTTAAGGGAACACTCTTTGGTAGGTGTGTGCCTGGGGGACCCTTGGAGTGGCCTTGCTTTGGATTCAAGTCCATGTCTCTTGAAAACACACAGACTCTGGGAACTAAAGGCCCCGGATACATATTTGGGGCCTCTATGCCCAAACCAGAAATGACTACTTTAGACTGTGAAACTCAGAGCAGATATTTAAGTGGTTGTAAAGGCAGAAGTTTTTTTTATCTTAATGCATTCTATTTATTAAGATACAAAATCTTTGGTGGTTAAGATAAAACCACTTTGGTGGTTCATATTTATTGAGAAGAGATGTAGCACTTTTCTGGCATTTTATGGAAGTTTGTTTGAAGGACCTATTTATTTTATTTTTATTTTTGTTTTTGATCTAATATATATTTTTTTCTTTTTTATTGTTTCATTTGCACTACTGTGGAATGTTATTGGGTGTTTAACACTGATGAGTTTCGCTTTTTTAGATATATATTTTGATTATTAAGTAGCAGTAATGAATAGCGTTCTTCACATTGGTTACTTTTAGGGCGTGGTGATTTTTTTCTATTTATTTATATAAAATAACCAAACTAGATTTTGCTACAATATTCACCTTTAATATATGTAATATCATGCAGGACACTTCCTCTGAGCTCGGGTTATCCTGGACCCACCCCAGCCTGTTACTGGACAGTGAAAAGAGAAGCAGCACCGTGATGAGCTAATCTCACCTTTACTATGCTCTTGCCTCCTATCAGCATGCTTCTAGTCAGCACATTAACTGTCTGGCTCCTTGTGCTGCTTCTTCATCTCACACTCCAGCCCTGCTATACAGGGATTACAAGAGGCTGAAATCAGGTCAACTTCAGGTGCTAGAATTTAAAATATGAATTTATGATTACAGAGTTGCATTATTTATCTCCCTCATATTTGCCTATGCAGAGACAACTCTAATTTTCATAATGTTACCATAGGTGTGCGCAGCCTATTGCATTAGGGTGTGCACCACAAAGCGCAAACAAACACGAGTGTGTGTGTATATATGTCAGAAGAGATCGGTGTCAGTAGTTTATTTTTATTTTATTTATTTTTTATACAATTTTTTTTTTTTATTATTTTTTACAATATTATATTTTATTTTATTTGTTTTACAATTTTATTTAGCAGCCCTGCTGGGAGGCTTTTATGAAATATCAGGGGTCTAAACAGACCCCTGTCTCACTTTTGAGTCAGAGAAAGGGACTGAGGACAGAGATTTCCCCATCCCTTTCTCTGCAGCTAGGCAGCAGGGGTAATCTGCACAGTACAGGGTGACTAAGGTGTGCCCAGGCACACCTGCCTCCCTATGTGCGCACGCCTATGTACGTTACCATCATTTTGTTACAACCCCCAAATTTAAGTCATGTGGAACTGAAAAAAACACAGACCTGGTATATTTAGCAAACTGAATGATAGTAGGCAGAGTCTGCCTATGCAGACAATTAGAGATGTGCTAATATTTTCTTACCTCTAAAATAAAAATAAAGGCTATCCTATAGACAACACTGACACTTTTCCATTTAAATATACAGTAGTTATATTTCCAGATTTTAATTTGCCTTTGTATATTTCTGTAATATGATAACTGTATAATAAAATTGTCCATAAACAGTGCAACAGGTTCATTATCATTTGACATATGCCCTAAATTTTCCCTAGGAAATTACGTTTATTATCTGTACATGAATTATCACAATTATGAAAACATTTATCTCTGTGTAGCTTATGGCACCATTATGTTGTGCAAATCTTTATTTACCGGTGCTATAGAAATGAGATAAGAAAGGTTATTATACGCATAGCTCTCAAGCATCCATTAATGCCTTTGTATGTCCCTTATTTTGCTGACACTTACTGATTATCCATCCCATATTAGTTTAGTAAGCTTTGTTAACAAAGCTCTGGAGAAAATATGTAATGGGGCTGCTATACTAAAGAAAAACAGACTGTTCACTTTGCAAGGGAACTTTCCCCAGAGTTTAATGAATGAGGTGAAGCTTTGCCTTCTTCCATCATCCAATCATGTGCAAGTATAAATGTTTTTTCCCCTGCACATGATTGGGTATTCTTTGCAAAATTAAGTTTCATTCACATTTTATTGAAACCCTGGGGAAAATTCCCTTGCAAAATAAACAGCCTTAGGACAGTGATGGCGAACCTTGGCACCTCTGATGTTTTGGAACTACATTTCCCATGATGCTCAACTACAATGCAGAGTGCATGAGCATCATGGGAAATGTAGTTCCAAAACATCTGGGGTGCCAAGGTTCACCATCACTGGCCTAGGGTGACAACTTGGAAAAACTGCTGGAGAACAACTGCATGGCAGACTAGGCCAGTTCTATCCACTGGTTCAGTCGGCAGATGCAGTCATTAAAGGGGTTGAATAGTCTCAAGGTTTTCTATGCATTAAGATGAAAAACTTTCTGTAGTGCAGCAGCCCCCCAGAGCCCCCGTTTTACTTACCTAAACTCGATCGTTCCAGCATCAAGGGTGAGCCCAGCAGCTCCAGCCGCTGGCTCGGGTCCTCGTTGGATAGATTGGTAGCAGCAGGAGTCATTGGCTCCCGCTGCTGTCAATCAAATCCAATGAGGCGGGAGACAGGGGCGGGGCCGAGTTCTACTATCTGTGTCAATGGATGCAGCAGCAAGATTCGGGAGCACGCCCACACGAGTGCCCCCAGGGAAAGAGCTTCTCCAAGGGGGCACTCGAGACGAGGAGGAACCAGGAACCCGATCATTCCAGCATCGAGAATGACCCCAACAGCTCCAGCTGCTGGCTCGTGTCCTCATTGGATAGATTGGTAGCAACAGGAGCCATTGGCTTCCGCTGCTGTCAATCAAATCCAGTGACACGGGAGCTGGGGGGGGGGTCAAGTCCTGCTGTCTGTGTCAATGGAAGCAGCAGCAGGACTCGGCAGCGCGCCCGCATGAGTGCCCCTTGAGAAAGCGCTTCTCCAAGGGGGCAATCGAGAAGAGGTAAGTATGACATGTTTATTATTTTAAACTAAAAACAGCAGGCCTTTAGTATCACTTTAAGATGTAAGTTCACCTTTTCAGAAAAAAAATGAAAAGATGAACTAACACCCTACATCCTCCCCACCCTCTGATCCCCACTACACTTACCTTGGTGGGTGATATAGTTTCACCATCCACATAGTCAGGTAGAGTTGTAATTGAGCATGTGACCCCGCTGACCAATCAGAATCAGTTTGATCTGCCTTGGCATTGCTAGAAAAAGAAGAGGAAGAGCAGCATAGTTTTTTACCCCCAGCACCACGCTGTATGAATGGTGAAACTGGCAGGGTCGGCAACTTGCAGGCAGCAGAGGTACAGAGGAGCAGGCAAAGAATAGTCGTAGACAAGCCGAGGGTCAGGGCAGGCAGAAAGCAAACAAAGTCCAAGAAAAGCCGGGGTCACAGATACAGTAAGTCTCTTCAGAGTAACATGCTGGGTCGCAGGGTACAGGAATGCTGTAGAACGGACAGCATTTGCTTCCTGGTGCTGTCTGCTTAAATAGCCGCTATTGGCGCCATTGCCGGCGCACACATGCGCACACAGGCGCGCACACATGCACAAACGCGCATGGGCGCGCGCACTCGCTACGTGCGCCCGCGCATAGGCGATCCAATGGCCCGGGATGATTCCTTACATTGCCCCCCCAAGGGGCAGGCTCCGGATGCCCAACTGGGCCCTCTTGGTCGGATGTCTTCTCTAAAATGCCCTGATTAGCACTCTGGCATGCAAGTGGTTCTCTGGCTCCCAGGAGCTTTCTTCAGTCTCATAGCCTTTCCACTTTACCAGAAACTGGATGATGCCCCTCTATTCCTGCAGTCGAGGATGGTCTCCACCTCAAATTCTTCCTCTCCATCCACCAAGACCAGTTCTGGTGGGGCTGTGTTGCGCCCAGGGAAGAGGTCCTTGATCACTGGCTTATGTAGGTTCACGTGGAAGATGGGGTGATTGTGGAGTGAAGAGGGTATATCCAGTTCGAATGCTACTTTGTTGATTTGTCTCTTTACTGGGAAAGGTCCAATGTATTTTGGCCCAAGTTTTCTGGAGGGGCAGGACAGCCTCAGGTTTTTTGTTGATAACCAGATCCATTGGCCCGGTTGCAGTTCCAATTCTCCTCGTCTTCCCTTGTCAAAACTTTTCTTACTGAGTGCCTGGGTCTGAGAAAGAGTTTCCTGTAACAGTTTATTGTTTTCCTCTAAGAACCAGGTGACTTCCAGTACAGCAGGTACAGTGCTTTCCATTGACAGGCCAGGTAGGAAGGTGGGATGGTAACCGAGGTTCGCCCAGAATGGAGTTTGCTTAGTGGAGGAATGAATTGAGTTATTATATGCAAACTCGGCTACCGGCAACAGCGAAACCCAATCGTCCCGAGGGTAGGAAGAGTAGCAGCGGAGGTACTGCTCGAGGGTTTGATTATTTCTCTCCGTTTGGCCGTTTGATTGTGGATGATATGCGGAGGAGAAGGCTAGATCAATTGCTAAGGAAGAGCACATAGATCTCCAGAAGCGGGACGTGAACTACACCCCTCGGTCTGAGACTATGTTGCTGGGGATGCCGTGAAGATGGACCACCTCTTTCATGAACATTTCAGCTGTTTCAGCTGCTGTGGGGGTGCCCTTCATGGGTATGAAGTGGGCCATTTTTGTGAGGATATCTACCACCACAAGAATGATACTGAAGCCTGCAGATGGAGGCAACTAAACTATATAGTCCATCGAGATCTGGGACCAAGGTCGTTCCGGAATGGGTAATGGATTTAGCAGACCCCAGGCTTTGGACCTTTCAGTCTTGCTCTTGGCACAGATGGGGCAAGCACTCACATAGTCCTTGCAGTCCTCATTCAGATGAGGCCACCAAAATGAGTGGGAAAGCAGCTCTGCCGTCTTGCGACCCCCGAAGTGCCCGGCTAGTTTGAGGTTGTGGCAGAGTTCAAGCGCTGCTAGGCGCAGCTTCTGTGGGATGAAAAGTCGGTTACCTGACCACCACCACAGCCCGTCTTTTATGGTGAGCCCAGAATCTGGTGGCACGGTGTGACCGACTAAGGATCGTCTTGGGTCAGCAGGAAGCTATTGGCAGGTAGAATGGTATCTGGAGGACAGGAGTACTCTGGGTCAGGGAACATTCTGGACAGGGCGTCCGGCTTCACATTTTTAGACCCAGGCCTGTATGTTATGTGCAGTTGGAACCTCGAGAAGAATAGTGCCCACCTTGCCTGTCAAGGTTTGAGCCTCTTAGCCATCCGCAGGTACTCGAGGTTCTTGTGGTCTGTGAAAACCAGAACAGTGTGAGTAGCTCCTTCCAGAAGGTACCGCCATTCCTACTGGGCAGATTTGATTGCCAGCAGTTCCCGGTCACCGACGTCGTAGTTTTTCTGGGGGGGTGAAGGCAAAGAGATGGAGCGTTGCCTTTGGGCCTTCCCTCTGAGAGAGAACTTCTCCCACTGCTGTCTCAGATGCATCCACTTCAAGGACATAGGGCAGAGCTGGGTCTGGGTGTTTGAGGATGGGAGCAGAGGTAAACAGTTCTTTGAGTCTTGTGAAGGCCTCTTGGGCTTCAGGAGTCCAATGGAAGCGAGAGTCCTGCTTCGTGAGCTGGGTGATAGGTGCAATGACTGCCGAGAACCCCTTAATGAACTTTCTGTAGAAGTTTGCAAATCCTACGAACCGTTGTACACCCTTCTTGTCGGCTGGCACTGGCCAGTCTAGGGTGGCTGACACCTTCCGCGGGTCCATAGTTATCCCTGTAACCGAAATGTCGAAGCCAAGGAAGGAGATGCTGGCGCGTTCAAATCGCATTTTTTCCGCCTTGGCATATAGGCCATGTTGCCGAAGGCGGGCAAGCACACATCTCACATGCCTACGGTGTTCCTCCAGGGAAGGGGAGAAGATTAGGATATCGTCCAGATAAATCACTACGAATTGGTCTAGATAGTCTCTGAAGATATCGTTCACCAGGTGTTGGAACGTAGCGGGGGCATTACAAAGTCCAACCGGCATAACAAAATATTCGTAGTGACCAAACCTGTTTCGGAAGGCCGTCTTCCACTCATCCCCTTCCCGTATGTGGATGAGATCGAATGCCCCGCGGAAGTCCAATTTTGTGAACACAGCTACGGTTCCTAACCTCTGGAAAAGTTCAGGGACCAGAGGCAGGGGATACCGGTTTTCGATAGTGATCCTGTTAAGATCCCGATAATCTATACAGGGCCTGAGGGAGTGGTCTTTCTTCTCCACAAAGAAGATCCCCACTCCGGCGGGTGAGGTAGAGTGTCTGATGAATCCCTTTTCTAAGTACTCGTTAAGGTAGGCTTTAAGGGCCACTAGCTCTACCTCAGACAAAGGGAAGATCCGACCGAAAGGAACCTCAGCTCCGGGTAGGAGGTCAATCGGACAGTCATATGACCTATGCGGTGGTAGGGCGTCAGCCCCCTTCTTACTGAACACGTCCAGAAAGTCATGGTAAGGTACATGTACAGCCAGGCTGGTGTCCTGGTCGTGTTCAGTGTCCAGACAGAGTACAGATGATGGGGTTTCCGGAGGCGGTGGCAGGCAATGCTAGAGGCAGTAGGGAGAGCTGAACTGCACTTCCCCTGTGGCCCAGTCAATGTGGGAGTTATGCGTCCGGAGCCAGGGGAGGCCCAAAATGACTGGGAATAGAGTGGACGCAATGGCGTCCAGCAGCAAGAATTCCAAGTGTCCCCCCACCGTCTTGGCAGGTACAGGAATGGTTTCTTGGGTGACGGTGCCGGACTTAATGGTGGTTCCATCAGCCAGCTGGACGACCATGGGATGGTCTTTAGGTCGAAGTGGGATCTGGAGGTTGGCTGCGAAAGTAACATCAACAAAGCAACTGCAGGCTCCTGAATCAACGATTGCCTGCATCTGGGTATCCACGCTGGGAAGCTGTAAAGATAGTGAGAGAACAAGGTGAGCTTTTTTGCTTGGCATGTACATCAGGTTTTCCCGGGTAAGAGTGGTACACTTACCGGCCTTAGCAGGGCAGTTTCTTACCAGATGCCCAGGCCCTCCACAGTATAGGCAGAGGCTGAGTGCCATACGTCTCTGACGTTCTTCTGAGGTTAATGGCGGACGGAGAAGCCCGATTTGCATGGGTTCGGACTGGTCTGTTGGAGCGGAGGAGGAGGAGGAGACAGCCTTACTGGAGCCAGGGTAGCTGGGTATTCTGGGCATCATCCAGGTAAGGCATGCAGCTCCTGTGGACCTCTCAGCCCTGCGTTCCCGCAGGCGCTGATCAATCTGTATTAACAGATTGATCAGGGCGTTGAGGGTATGAGGCACCCCAACGCGAGCCAGCTCGTCCGATCTGCTCTGAGAGGCCCAGCCTAAATTGGTAGCAAAGGGCCGCATCGTTCCAGGCTTTGTCAGCACTCCAGAGCCAGAATTCGGAGGCTGTGCGACGGCCTTGCTGAAGAGCTGCTTCTGCCGTGGCCGCTAGGTGGGGGTCCTCAGATAGCTGAGCCATTGCTTGAAAGAACCGGTCCAAACTGGTAGTCTCTGGGGCTTTCTGTTTCAATAGGCGATGGGCCCATGCTTGTGGTTCCTCCGAGAGCAATGAGATCCCCAGCCCCACTTTAGTCACCTCCAATGAAAAAATCCGGGTTGGAGGGCAAAATACAATTCGCACGAGTTACGGAGGACCCAGAACTTCCAGCGGGCCCCCGCAAACTGCTCTGGCATGGGCACCTTGGGCTCCATGGGCAGAGCCACGATGGTGCGTGAAGAAGACTGACCGGGACTGGCTGGGGCTGATGACATGGAGAGCTCTTGGACTCTCCCCTCCAGATGGGTGTATCCCTCTTGTATATTCTTTACGGCTTGAGTGAGGCCAACCAGATGCACACACAGGTCATCCATGGGAGAGGTCCCCTGCGCAGACTCGGACATGGCTGTCCGTTACTGTCACGTACCTGGTGGTTGAGTCTGACTTGTGCAGGGGACAACCTCTATTACGGCCCTGGTTTGAGAACCCCTGGTAGTGGGGACAGGGAGTTCTGGAGCATGGGGGGCACAAGGGCTGGACTTAGTCACTGGTGGAAGCTGAGAGTCCAATGGAACTCGTGCAGACAGAAGGATGGTGATGCAGGCCAGGTCGGTAAGAAGCTGGCAGTACAGTACAGAAGGATCAGGCAGGCGGATGGTCGGGTGCAGGCAGGGTTGGCAACGTGCGGGCATCAGAGGTACAGAGGAGCAGGCAAAGAATAGTCCAGGGGTCAGGGCAAGCAGAAAGTAAACAAAGTCCAAGGAAAGCCGGGGTCACAGATACAGTAAGTCTCTTCAGAGTAACACGCTGGGTCGCAGGGTACAGGAATGCTGTAGAACGGACAGCACTTGCTTCATGGTGCTGTCTGCTTAAATGGCCGCTATTGGCGCCATTTCCGGCGCATACGCACGCGCACACACACACAGGCGCGCGCACACGTGCATAGGAGCGCGCGACCGCGCACAAGCACGCGCATAGGCGATCCAATGGCCCGGGATGATTCCTTACACCCACCAAGGTGATTACATCAGGGACTGGGGAGGGGGGGTACAGGGTGTTAGTTCACCTTATCATTTTTTTCTGTAAAAGTGAACTAACCCTTTAAAGCAGACCTAACTGCCCATTTTAACCCCCCCAGCAGAATTTTTACATTATTTTTCCTCTAACTTTCTACTTTTTTTTTTGCCCTGCTGCCATACTGACCAAGGCCAGAATGATGTACCACTGGTCCTGCAACCTTGTGGGATACTTATATCAGAACAGTCAAGGGGGAAGGCCATAATCATCGTAACTGACTGACTGCACCAGTTAAAAAGGACTAAGATGGCAGTGCCAGACCCACTGTATGGCATCTGAACAGCAGATTGCAGTGGGACAATGTTAGATTTGCTGTGCGGATAAGCATGTGTTTTGAAAAGAATACAGGAAAGTGGGAAAAAACAAGGGGGGTGGGTAAATTCTTGAGTTCTGCTTTAATAGAGTCATTGATTATATTTTCAATGAACCATGCAGTCGTTGAGATAAGCTGAGATTGTTCTGTTCATTTGCTTACTTTATCTACTGCATGACACTATGCCTGCTGCAGCAGTTGCTACTGTAAGTGAGCGTGCCATAGAGAATCAAAGAACAGGGGTAGACGTGACAGGTTATGGAAACCTGGGTGAGTGTATATGTATGTAAGTATTGTTGAAAAAGGCTGGAGTAAGGTGTGGAAAACCTGTATAAAAAGAACATTTATACAGGTTGCTGATTTGGTTGCAGGGACAAGTGGGACATGCAAGCAAATTCTTGGCACACAGCTTTTTAAATAACTCTTTGCAGAAAGGTTCAAAACTAATTTTTTGTTTTTGAGTGATTGAGTCCCTAGCATTCAATGGGCACCCCATAGGATAGTACAAAGGGCTCTGTGCTTCCTCCACTTCCCACACTCCTCTTTTCACAACTTCCTGGATTCCCTGCATGCCTTGCAGCTTCTCCTCTGCTGTTTACTTTCAGTTTATTTAAACTACATCTCCCATGTTACCTTGCTGCCTGCAAGCACAGTTTCCTGTACTGATTCCGCCTCCTGAAAACCCCTCTTCTCAGCACCTCTGTAGTTCAAGAAGGCAGGCTCTGTGAAATGTGAGACACAGCAGTGCCTACTCACAGGACATAGTGATTGCATGTCACAGAAATCAGGGAAGAAAATGTGTGCAGATCTTCACAAAGTAAGTTTACAAACTTCACAGAGCACGGCGGAAAAACATTTTTACTAACAAGAGGAATCAGCACAAGGGACACATCCGACTGTCAACCGGGGAGCAGCAGCAGTGCCCGAGCAGCTGCTGCATCCTAATTGACATGAATGAGACTGCCTGAACAGAGATGCATGGAACACCTGTGCAATTCCGTGTGGGCAAACACTTCCTTCACACTGGCATATGCTAAAGTATGCCCATGTGGACAAGGCCATAGTTACAAGTTGCTGTAAAATTAGCAAGTTAGCAATTCCTTAGAAAATATTTATAATTTAATTAGCAAGACATTGCTTACAAAAGTAGAGGGTCACTGCAAATAAATCACCTGTCTGACATGGCCTGCCTTAAAGCGGAGTTCCACACTTTTTTTTGTTTATTAAAAGTCAGCAGCTACAAAAAGTGTAGCTGCTGACTTTTAATAAACAGTAACTTACCTGTCTCCTGGTCTAGCAATGGCTGCTCCTGAAGTCTCGCTCGTCTCCTCCCGACGGCCCCGCCATTCCTAGTGTGGGCACCCGGCCCGGCTTCACGGCCGGGCACCATTCCTAGTGGTCAGGCAATCTTCTGGGACCTGTGACGTGTCCCAGAAGATTGCCAGGAGGGAGGGGCCGCCTAGGAGGAGAGGAGGAGTCGCCTAGGCGGCCCCGTGGCGGAAGGTGGAAGAGGGACAGGAAGTCCCTCTGAAACCTGGGGACACACTCCCCCCCCCAAAAAATGATATGCCAAATGTGGCATGTAAGGGGGTGAGGAGTGCTTAAAGCGGAAGTTCAATTTTTGGGTGGAACTCCGCTTTAAGCTGGGTATACATGCCTTAAGCTGGGTATACATGCCTTAAGCTGGGAATACATGCCTTAAGCTGGGTATACATGCCTTAAGCTGGGTATACATGCCTTAAGCTGTGTATACATGCCTTAAGCTGGGTATACACGCCTTAAGCTGGGAATACATGTGTAAGAGGGCTTTAATAAGCGCCAAGAGCACAAGTCTCTGCTCCTCTCCTATCCTTTCTAGAACACTAACCCTCCTGCTGAGGCTATACCCTCTGCCATATTATGCCCCACTTCATGCCCAACAACAAAAAATCTGTGTGTATACCCAGCGTTAAGTTGTACACTGTTGTGACCTTGGACAAATGTATTGAAATGGGTGCAAATAAAAGCCAAGTGTTGCTCAAACCAAATTAGGTCTCATTACATTACTACTGTAAATAGAATTTCTAGTTTTCAGATCTATCTTTCTTTGCAGATAAAAATCTTAAGTGATCTGTCCAGGAAACAAAACAATTAGGCCACTTATTTCAGCTGCACAAGCAGAGTATTTGTGTTTCTGCCAATAAGTTTTTCATTAAACCAGAATAGCTGTGTGGATGCCAAGAGCTACCCGGATTTAAGATATTAGGGGATTTGCAAAATATGTTCAAAGATTTAAGACTTTCACTGTACAATGAGATTTGATTTCATGCCAAAGTGACTTGTGCTAACTTTTCTTTAGCCTCTTTCTCTCTGGTGTGCTTTGTTTGCAATTTCTATGTATTTTGTAAAGTGTACAAGCTGTGGCTGAAATACTTATTAGGCCTCATGCACATTGGATATAAAAAACACCACTTTTACAGATGTGTGGCTTTTTTCTTCGGCCTCTAAACGCACCTTAATGTTAGCACGCATAGGCATTTACAGACACATTAGAAGAGGAGCAATTACAGGCTGAGAAAAAATCCCATCAGTTGCACAATCAGGAGAGGAGAATTTGTGCAAAAAATGCTGAATGCACCTAAACATGTTTAAACACTTGTAACTATGCCTAAACTCTAGGCATGTTTAGCGCTTGAGCGTTCAGTCCAGTGGCTAGAGTAAATCAATGTTCTGACCAATGGAATGATTGAATGCCCAAATACGTCTAAAGGTGCCTTAACTTGTTTTCAGAACACAAATTTAGGTACTTTTTACAGCTGTTTTTTCCTCCCCTAGAGCAAAGGCATCCTCTGTGCATGAGCCCTTATTGTCAGTGGGTCTGTACAGTCTTTTATGTGAACCAGACTTGCAGAATTATATAAAAATGCATTCTGTTCTGTCACACCTATTTGTATTTTCTGTTGTTGCACTGAACTGTATCAGGTTACTATTGTTTTATGTATGCTGATGCCTAGTGGCAATTAATGGCCTCTGTATTCTTTACTTGCGTGATTTGGTGTCTCTGTCTGTCCTTTCCCTCTGGTTTAGTGCTAGTTAGTACATTTCTAGCTACACAGTTTCTTCCCTGTCCCCTCAGTCAGTGTTCTTTGCAGAGATGACTTAGACAAGTTATTGTCTTCTTACACTTCAAAACACTGGAAAAAACATAATTAATATTGCAATTATATTGATTAAAATTGTATTGGATAACATTTTTGGGCTTAATTGAAGAGTTAAGCTGACTGTGGATGGTGCCAGCAGGTGTCCAAACTTACAAAATCTGCAGGGGATCAAATAATTATTTTCCTCACTATAATATACATAAAATAAATAAAATGTACATATAATCTTATGGGAAGATTTATGTTTAAATTAATGGTATGGCTACATGGTCCCTGAAATTTGGAAATTTGTGCCATTGATGTTTAATAACAGGCATTTGGATGTTCATATACAGACCTTCTTCATATTCTTTGGTATTGCTGTCCCAGCTGGGCAAAACTGTGGTCACACAGCATTTCAGACATGGTTGTAAAGCTAGCAGCAGCAACATTTGTTTGATCTTATGTATATCCAAAACTTTTTTTTTCGTTTTAGAAAGCAGGGAAGAGTACATTTTTTTAAACATTTTTTTTTGCTAGCTTCATTTTCCTGGGGAGATTTTCCTCCACTTCCTGTTCTGGAGATGTAATAGGAAATGAGAGGAAGTCTCTTCAAAGTTAACAGAGTTCCTATCTTAGAGAGTTACCATAGCAACAGGTATTCCATTTTAGGATTTTTCTGAGGGCAACTCAAAATGTTTGGATTTTCCCTTCACCTTCTCCCTCGCTGTCTCTGAGACAAAGGTCACCAGGACAAATGAGAGGTGATTCTTCCCTACAGTTTCCAAAAATAAAAATTGCCTTTACATATACTTTAAAGTGTTTCTAAAGGCTGAAGATGTTTTACTATCACAAATTCTATGCATGAAGGTTAAAAAAAACCCAGCCCCCCCCCCCCCCAATACTTACCTGAGCCCGATCTTACTACAGCGATGTGCACAAGAGTCTAGGCTCTCTGGGGACTCTCCCTCCTCATTGGCTAAAACAGCATCGGGAGCCATTGGCTCCCACTGCTGTCAGTCACAGCCACTGAGTGGGGCCGAGCTGCGGCTCTGCATGTGAATGTGCTCAGGTGCCCCATTGCAAGCTGCTTGCTCTGGGGGCACTTGGCAGGGGGGGCGAGAGGAGGAGGATCGGGGCTGCTCTGTGCTCACAGAGCAGGTAAGTATGACATGTTTGTTATCTTTTCTTTTTTAAATTTTTGACTTTAATATCACTTTAAATGCAAATGCGGACTTTAGTTGACACTGCCATGTCCTGCTCAGTGTTAAAGAGGCTGATTTACTAAAGGACTTCAGCATGTTCACACAATACATAAAGAACATATCTATTTACTTATTTCATCTGCACATGACTGGGTAACAAGTTAATCCTCACACAATTTATTGTGTGAACATTCGCAACTCCTTTAGTAAATCAGCCTAATTGGAGTTGCACTTCTGCTTTGCATGCATGCACCTGCTTACTTTCTGCTAATAAATCCATAGGAAATGCCTTTCATAATATTATATAATACACTTACACTTACTCATATCTATTTTGATATTCGCTGTGCCCTTTAACCTCCTCCCATCCCCGCCATAGCCGAATGACGGCTACAGCGCGGCTCTAAAATGCCGGGAGGACGTCTATAGACGTCCTCCCACTTGGCTCGTGCTGGGCGCGCTCCCGCGGGCGGGAGCGGCGTGCGGCGTGCGCACGTGCCGCCGCACGCTGCGGGAGCGTGCTCGCGGGTCGGGCGGACCCGATGTCCGCCGGAGACCCGCAATCTCCTTACAGAGAGGAGGAACGGGGAACACGGCGGTTCCCCGTTTTGTGAGGGGGGGCATGCCAGATCTACTGATCCCTGTTATCGGAATCATTTAGATCTGTCATGCCCCTGTCAAGCCCGCCCCCCCACAGTTAGAACACACCCAGGGAACATAGTTAACCCCTTCACTGCCCCCTGCAGGTTAACCCCTTCACTGCCAATGACATTTATACAGTAATCAGTGGACATTTAAATTTCTGATCGCTGTACAAATATCATTGGTCCCAAAAAAGCGTCAAAAACGTCCGACATGTCGCCCCGATATCGCAGTACCGATAAAAATCACAGATCGCTGCCATTACCAGTAAAAAAAAAAAAATAATAAAAACGCCATAAATCAATGTCCATAGTTTGTAGGCGCTATAACTTTTGCGCAACCCAATCAATAAACGCCGATTGCGATTTTTTTTTACCAAAAATATGTAGAATAATATATATCGGCCAAAACTGATGATAAAATTTGTTTTTTTATTTTTGGATATTTATTATAGCAAAAAGTAAAAAATATTGTTTTTTTTCAAACTTGTCGCTCTTTTTTTGTTTATAGCGGCGATCAGAAATAACGCAGGGGGGATCAAATACCAGCAAAAGAAAGCTCTATTTGTGGGAAAAAAAGGACGCAAATTTTGTTTGGGTACAACGCCGCACGACCGCTGAGTGTTTGGCAATCGTTTATTTTTGTGGCAGCTGAGCTAACACATTGCATAATGTTATTGGGAATAATATTACAGACAGGTAGCCATTTTGGCAGATTAAACAGGATAACTGGATAGAGCATGATAGACCTTGTATAGTAGTTTATTATGTTTCCTGCTGCTACATACTGGATAAGCCCATGAACACATTGGGTTCATTTACAGTGCAGTGCAAAGCTCCATTTTCCATGTGATGCTGTGGGCTGTGTTTCCACATCTTCTCTTCAAATGCACTTAAAGCAGACTCCACCCCCTCCATTGGACATAGTGAGGCCGGTTGGCCATTTTAAAGCGAGAATGAGGCTTGGCTCTCACCCTTTGTTAGTTATGGCATGGCTGGTCGGCCATCTTAGTATGAGAACGAGGCTGGATATTTCGGTCATGTTTAACCACTTAAGGACCGGAAGGATTTCCAGCTTTAGGACCGGAGCCCTTTTTGCGATTCGGCGCTGCGTCGCTTTAACTGACAATTGCGCGGTCGTGCGACGTTCGAGGCCAGGATTTCGACCTTTAGGAAGGCCAGGAATTCACCAATTTGTACTGGCTTTATAGGTCGGAGCAAGAGTATGATTCTACCGGCTGGTCGGTACGGTATTGATTGTTTCCCACTCTCGGTTCGGAGTAAGAGCGAAATTTTACCGGTTGGCCGGAGTGATACAGGTTACCTCCCCCACCTCAGACGAAATTCACGTAAACTTCTCTTCTACACCTTTGTGTCGGGTGTCGTAGTGTACCTTTTACCTCGAAACGTGACGTGACATTTACTTGGGTTACACAAGTACCCGAATAGGTCATACATCGTCGTCCTTTGTATTATTTGA
>BLSH010059097.1:351813-368670 GCA_018402905.1 Glandirana rugosa | reverse complement strand
TGCGATATTTCAGCGGACATGTCGGAACATTTTGACACTTTTTTGGGACCATTGGCATTTATACAGCGATCAGTGCTATAAAAATGCACTGATTACTGTGTAAATGCCATTGGCAGTGAAGGGGTTAACCTGCAGGGGGCGCTCTAAGGGTTAACTATGTTCCCTGGGCGTGTTCTAACTGTGGGGGGACTGCCCTAACAGGGGAAGGGAAGTGGTCACAGCCTTCATGTACAGGAAGGCTGTGATCACAGCCCTTCCCCCTCACACAGAGCGGAGGTCCGTGTTTACTTACACGGACCTCCGTTCCTTCACTCCGGGGGGGGCATCGCGGGTGGCCGGCGGCAATCGAAGCCGCCGCACCCGCTCCCTGGCCCTCCCCGGACACAGTGAGCGCGCGGGCGCTCCTCCGGCGGCGCGCGCGCGCTCACTGTGCGTGATCTGGCGGCCGCCGTCGTATGACGGCGTTTCGCCTTACAGAGCCACTTTGCCACTGTCAGATGCCGATCGGCGGTCGGCAAGTGGTTAAAACAAAAACTAGGCTTGCATAGCCTGAAACAAAAGTGAGATCTCCCCTCTTAACCACTTGCTTACTGGGCACTTAAACCCCCCTCCTGCCCAGACCAATTTTCGGCTTTCATCGCTGTCGCATTTTGAATGACAATTGCACGGTTGTGCGATGTTGTACCCAAACAACATTTTTATCACTTTTTTCCCCACAAATAAAGCTTTCTTTTGGTGGTATTTGATCACCTCTGCGTTTTTATTTTTTGCGCTATAAACAAACAAAGAACGACAATTTTGAAAAAAGAACAATATTTTTTAATTTTTGCTATAATACCAATCCAAAAAAATATATATATAAAAAAAAGTATTCATCAGGTTTGGCCAATTTATATTCTACATATTTTTGGTAAAAAAAAAATCGCAATCGGCGTATATTGATTGGTTTGCGCAAAAGTTATCGCGTCTACAAACTATGGGAATTGATTTATGGCGTTTTTTTTGTTTTTTTACTAGTAATGGCGGCAATCTGCGATTTTTATCGGGACTGCGATATCGGGGTGAACATGTCGGACATTTTTGACACGTTTTTGGGACCAATTACATTTATACAGCGATCAGAAATTTAAATAGCCACTGATTACAGTATAAATGTAATTGGCAGTGAAGGGGTTAACACTAAGGGGGCAGTGAAGGGGTTAACCGTGTTCCCTGCGTGTGTTCTAACTATGTGGGGAGGAGGCTGGCGGGGACATAACAGATCTAAATGATCCCAGTGACAGTAGATCTGTCATGTCCCCTGTCACAGAAAGGAGAACCGCCGTGTTTACAACGTCCGTTCCCCGTTCTGCAGCTCTGACAGAGGATCGCGGGACATCGAGCTACCTTTGAGTGCGTGCTGGGAGCGTGAACAGGGGACGACGTCCATGAATGTTGTCCCGGAAATTCAGATCCGTGCTGGAGCCGTACTTCGGCAATAGCGCGGATGTGAAGGGGTTAAATCAAATGTATATTAGCATGGTAACTCGAGCGACATTCGTGCCCCCAGTGACATTAGTTATGGCGAAACGTGTAGGACGGAGCTAACGCACACAATGTTGCCAAAATCGGATATGTGGCATGGCAGTGCCATGCCAAGCTCACCAAGATTTCCCCTTGACGCCAATGTTAACCAGTTCCCGACCCCGCGCAGTATATTTACTGTGGCACAGCTAGGGGGCCCGCCGCACTCTGGAGGAGTGTGCCCACGGCTCGGGCAGACCCGATGTCCACCGGCAAGCCGCGATGACCTGCCAGAGGGAAAGAAAACACGGCAGTTCCCCGTTCTGACAGGCGGCATTTAAGAGATCTACTGATTCCTGTCACTGGGATCAGTTAGATTTCTTATGCCCCTGACAGTCCAGCCCCCTCACAGTTAGAACACACCTAGGGAACACAGTTAACCCCTAGATCTCCCCCTGCAGGTTAATCCCTTCACTGCCAATGACATGTATACAGTAATCAGTGGAAATTTAAATTTCTGATCACTGTATAAATGTCATTGGTCCCAAAAAAGTGTCAAAAATGTCAGACATCTCCGCCCCAATATCAAAGACCCGATAAAAATCGTAGATCGCCGTCATTTCTAAAAAAAAATTTTAAAAATGTAAAAACGCCAGAAATGAATTCTCATGGTTTGTAAACGCAACAACTTTTGCGCAAACCAATCAATAAACTCCGGTTGCAATTTTTTTTAACCAAAAATATGAGGAAGAATATAAATCGGCCAAAACGGATGAATAAATTTGTTTTTTTATAGTTTTTTTTTGATTTGTATTTTAGCAAAAAGTAAGAAATATTGTTTTTTTTTTTGCAAAATTGTCGCTCTATTTTTGCTTACAGCGGTGATCAGAAATGACTCAGAGGTGACCAAATACCACCAAAAGAAAGCTCTATTTGTGGGAAAAAAAGGACGCAAATTTTGTTTGGGTACAATGTCGCACGACCGTGCAATTGTCAGTTAAAGCGACGCATTGCCGAATCGCAAAAAGTGCTTTGGTTCTACAGTGGGGAAATCCTTCCGGGAGTAAAGTGGTTAAAAACCGGGAGCAGATCTGCCTGGCCCCCTCTGTCCGTCCGTCCCTGCGGGGAACTTAATTCCATTTATTTTAATTTTTTATTTTCTGGATCTCAGCTTGGGGGGACCCAGAACCTATAGGCTTTTTTCATAGATGACCCAGGCCCTTCTTACCTCTATCTCCTTGCTCTCCCAGCTCCCTCCTTTCCATCCCTCGCCGCTCCCCTGCTCCTCTCACACCCCCCCCCCCCCTTTTTCCTCTCTCATCCTTGAATGGTCGCTATGGGTTACATTTTCATCTGGGTCAGGGGAAGTACTGGATCTGATGTGGTTCCTCAGAGCCAGGTTATACTTACACCAGATGTATGTAGTATCTTCTACCCTAAACTGGCATTTGTTATCCCTCCTTAGTACATTATTTGGTGTCAATGGAACATATTGTGTGACAATGTACTTCATTGTACCTTTACCTGCTGAAATTCACATGTAATCCAACGTGTTATATTTGAATAAACATTCCTTCTGTAAAAAAAAAAAAAAAAAACGGGAGCAGTGCCATGTCAAGCTTACCAAGATTTTCCATAGACACCAATGTGTCCATACTCGCAAGTGTACAGTACGTAAAGTGAGTGTACGTAGAGTGGGGTATGCCTGTACATGCTAATTTGACTCTGTAAAAGGGTCTATCTGTTCCGGTAAGAGTTCATTTGGTGATCACATGTTTTGGCTCAACATAATATTTTCAACAGCACAGAGGTGATTTTAAATATAACTGGGACTGTCACATCATTTCCACATATATGCTTTTTCTATATTTGTTGCTGGACTATATGTTTGTAGCCAATGGCCCCCTTAGGGTGTGGCTGAGTGTTGTGGTTCACCTGCTCACACTGCCCTCAATCACATCCATACTGCACCCGGAGTCACAGAACAGGCTGGTTCATTGGTTTGTTTTGTTCTATTAGGGGATTGAACATGGATAGGGATTGGGGTTGTTATTGGATGGCCAGGGAATTAGTTGATCATTTACATAGGACCACTGTATACAGCTCCGTATATACACCTCCTCTTGTCCTCCAGCACTTCACTTGCTCCAGTTACTCTTCTTCCTCTCTCCTGCGCATTATTTGTTCCAGGCCCAGAAGGAAATTTACTAGGCCTTCTCCATTCCTCCAGCCTGACTAGCACATGGTGAGTCCTGCCATGCTGTACGCAGGGCCTTAGAACCACCCATTACAGGTAGGGACAGTTGGTCCCCTAGTGCAGTGTTTTTCAACTCCAGTCCTCTAAGCACACCAACAGGTCATGTTTTCAGGATTTCCATGAGTTTGCACAGGTGATTTGATCAGTTTCACTGCCTTAGTAATTACCACAGCTGTTTCATCTGAGAGAAATCCTGAAAACATGACCTGTTGGTGTGCCTTGAGGACTGGAGTTGAAGAACACTGCCCTAGTGTGTAGGTACACTGATGTGCTAGCCGGCCTGATGGACTACTACTCCCAGCCTATCCTCTTGCTCCAGGCCCTGTGAGTTACTCCAGCTGTGTTGGCCTTCTCCATTGCCACCATGACACCACTGTCCCTTGCTGACTTCTGCATCCTTCCCAGATTGCCTCTCACCCCAATCTGCCTCTCTGAGCCACTCCCTGCCCAGAAGCAAAACAATCAGGCCTGAACACCAGTCAGGCCTGACTAACTTTTCCTCACCTACCAAAAATCTATCCACACTAGCTCCCACTTACCAGGGGGCGCTACATGTTTTCATATTTTTTTGACTTTACTGATATTTGCTTGAACATTTTGTTTTTCTAGCATAAGTGGTTCTCAACCACCAGGCCAAGAAAGCTTTCATGTTCATCCATGCTGAACGCCCTAAATGGCATGCACACAGGAATTATAATTCATCCAAGCACCAAAGCATTCAGACTTTGCACACTGGGTTGCAAATCCAGAGAAAAGCCAGGTCAGTGTACATGCTGAAAATGTTTGAAAGCAGGTAAGATACTTTTATTGCAGAGGAGACATATGGCTCTTTAACATCAGTCCGAGACCCTCTATTTTCAGCTATGTGACTTATTTTCAATTTTTTTTGACTCAATTGAAAATTATTGACACATTTGGACAATAAGGATACTTATTATGATGTGCTAGCTTTGTAAATAAGCCCAGGGTCATATTGATGCCCAGGGCAAAGATGGCAAACTGCGCCCCCCTCCCACGGGCGCCCCCACATGGGCATGGTCGTCTTACTAACTCTTCCCTTTGGATACCTCCCACGATCTCTACTCTAATGGGACTGGGAGGGGGTTCTCTCTAATGAACACAGAGAGGGCCTCTGTTAGAGAGTCTGTTAGAAAGACACCCCACCAGGCCCCATTAGAGACTACAGTGGGGTCTAATGGAACCTGGAGGGGGAGTCTCTCTAACAAAGGCCCTCTTGGTGTCCATTAGAGAGTCTGCCGCCATGCCCCATTAGAGACTATAATGGGGTCTAATGGATCCTGGAGAAGGGTCTCTCTAAAAGAGATCCTCTCTGTGTCCATTTGAGAGTCTATGTTAGAAAGAGCCCCCACTAGGCCCCATTGGAGACTACAACAAAGTCTAATGGGACCTGGAGGTGGGTCTATCTAACAGAGGCCATCTCTGTGACCATTGGAGAGTCTCTGATAGAAAGAGTCCCCTCCAGGGCCCATGAGAGACTACATTAGAGTGTCACTGAACAATAGTAAAAATAAACAATACTATATTAACCACTTGCTGACTGCCTCGCGTACATTAACTGCGGCAAGTTGGCTCCGCTACGCAGATCGCCGTCTACAAACGGCGATCTTTGCAGCCGCAGTTGCGGGTGGGTATGCGCCGTGGTGGCGCACTCTCGTGCTCGCCACACTCTACCTGAGTGTGGCCGCGGGTCGGCAGGCTCGATGTCTGCAGATAACCCGCAATCATCTTCTAGAGAGGTAAACATGGTGATTCCCCGTTCTGTCAGTGGGCATGACAGTGATCTACTGATCCCTGTCATCGGGATCAGTTAGATCTGTCATGCCTCTGCAAGCCCAGCCCCCACACAGTTAGAACACGCCTAGAGGACACAGTTAACCCCTTGATTGCCCCCTGCAGCTTAACCCCTTCCCTGCCAGTGACGTTTACACAGTAATCAGGGTTTTTTTTTTTTTAGCTCTGATCACTGTATGAATGTAAATGGTCCCAAAAAAGTGCCAAAAATGTCAGATCTGTCTGCCGCAATATTGCAGTCTCCATAAAAATCACAGATCGCCGCCATTACCAGTTAACAAAAAAATAAAAACGGCACTAAATTAATTCTCATAGTATGTAAATGCGGCAACTTTTGCGCAAACCAATCAATAAATGCTTTTTGCGATTTTATTTATCAAAAATATGTAGAAGAAGATATATCTGATGAATAAATGTGTTTTTTTATGTATATTTTTTTTGGATATGTATTATAGCAAAAAGTAAAAAATATTGTTTTTTTTTCAAAATTGTTGCTATTTTTTTGTTTATAGCACAACAAATAAAAACCGCAGAAGTGATCAAATACCACCAAAAGAAAGCTCTATTTGTGGGAAAAAAAGGACGGCAATTTCATTTGGGTACAACGTTGCACGACCGCGCAATTGTCAGTTAAGGAGACGCAGTGCCGAATCGCAAAAAAGTGCTCTAGTCAGGAAGGGGGTAAATCCTTTCGTGGCTGAAGTGGTTAATAGCACTTTGATGCCCAGGCCCAGCCCTAGCAGACTTCACTTACCTTACATAATGGATACTGGGACTAGCTGCTGGTCCTACTGGGGCTGGCTGCTGGTTCTGATTCCTGGCTGCTGGTCCTGGGGCCTGGCTTTTGAGGCTGGGTCCTGGCATCTGAGGCTGGGATGCTGGTCCTGGGGTCTGGCTGCTGGGGCTGGGCTGCTGGTTCTGGGGTCTGGCTGCTGGGGCCTGCGGTTAGGCGGCTGGGCTGCTGGTCCTGTGGTTTGGCTGCTGTGGCCTGGGGTCTGGCTGCTGGTCCTGGGGCCTTGCTGCTGGGGCCAAAGGTCTAGCGCTTGGGGTCTGGCTGCTGGTCCTGGGTCATTACAGGCAGCAAAATGGTCAGCACAGCCAAAGTATTGGTCCAGGCAGCAGAAAGGAACATGGTCCAGATAGTCCTGGGTCATTACAGGCAGCAATATGGTCAGCACAGCCAAACTATTGGTCCAGGCAGCATGAAGACAGGTCCATAAAGTCCTGGGTCATTACAGGCAGTGATATGGTCAGCACAGCCAAAGTATTGGTCCAGGCAGCAGGAAGGACCATCAAGCTTACGGCCAGGGGGACAGGGGTAGAGGCTTCTCCCACCCAAACGCTTTGAAGCCTCCGGGAAACCAGACCCTGTTCTGGGAACACAGAAAACTAAACACTGGTTTTCTATACTCCGAACGCTTTCTGGAGCCCCTCACATATGTGAGACCCCTGTGCACTAATGTATAAGGGCAAAAGATCAGTCCAAGTGGCAGGCAAAAACATTGTCGATCAACAGGCCGAGGTCATGCACGTGGAAGTCAGAAACGTGGTTTGAAACGGCAGGCAAAGACATTGTTGGTAAACATGCCAGGGTCAGTTAACGTTGAGGTCAGAAACATGGTTTGAAACGGCAGGCAAAGACATTGTCGGTAAACAGGCCAGGGTCAGTTAATGTGGTAGCAAGCAAATGATCCACACAGGTATTTGAAACGGGAAATGGCAGTCTATAGTCTATATGGGGAACTAATATGTGATTTGTGTATGGTAATTTTTGAAACAATGTCTGATGCACAGGCCAGGTTGGGAGGGACAGTCGGGGCAATAATTGGTGGTATCTCTTCTGACGCCTCTTCTGGAGCATACACGGCATCTCTTCTGTCGTCTTCTTCCGGATTCTGTGGGGGGGGGGGGGATAGGGAAGGGATAGTGTTGCTCGTGGAGTTGACTCACACTGTCGGAGCGAATACTTTCTGGGACAGGTCCTTGCTGATAAATGAGGGCAGTAATCATTTTTTCAATGTATTTGAAGTAGGTGAGGGATTGGTTTTCGGACGATTTTTGGCAACACACAAACGAATTATACATGACCATATGAAAAAAGTGAAATGCGGCTTTCTTATACCAAAAACGGGACTTACGGGTAGATAAATAGGGCTGTACCATCTGGTCGTTTAAATCCACCCCCCCATGAATAGATTGTAGTCGTGGACGCACTTGGGCCTTACAACGGGGCCATGTCTTCTTTGGATCTCCACCAAGGTGTTATTGTGGATAGTGGAGAGGATGTGGACATCTTTCTTGTCTCTCCACTTCATGGCCAATACCTCTTCATTCCTCATGAAGGCAGATTCCCCTTTTGTAGCTTTCGGGTGATGAGATTTTGTGGGAAGCCCTTCCTGTTTTTCTTGAAGGTGCCGCAGGCCAGGGTTGTCTTTTGATATAGATGGCGAAATAGGTGCAGGCTGGTATAATAGTTATCCAAGTATAGGTGGTATCCTTTTCCAAAGAGGGGGTATGCCAGCTCCCAGACAATCTTCCCACTGGTCCCAATATATGTGGGGCAATCACGGGGCTGGAGTTGGGAGTCTTTACCTTCGTAAATTCTGAAGGAGTACACATAGCCAGTGGCTCGATCGCACAACTTGTTAAGTTTTACGCCATACATGGATCTCTTACTGGGTATGTATTGTTTGAAATTCAGCCAGCCAGTGAAATGGATGAGGGACTCATCCACACAGATATTTTTATCTGGGATGAACACTTGGGCGAATGTCTGGGAAAAGGAATTAATTAGGGGGCATATCTTATATAATTTATCATGGTTGGGGTGATTTCGAGGAGGGCACTGCGAATTGTCACTAAAATGGAAGAAACGCATTATCATGTCGTATCTTGTCCTGGACATGACAGCTGAGTATATGGGCATGTGGTGGACTGGGTGGGTGGACCAATACTTATGGAGTTCATTTTTTTGTTTTTTATTCAGTGTGAGGCCCAAAAATATTTTTAATTCATCCAGTGTCAGACGTCGCCAATGGAACATGTGGGCATAAGATGAAGTGGGATTGGCAGCAATGAATTGTTCTGCGTACAGATTGGTTTGGTACACCATACTCTGTAGCAATTCGGGGGTGAAAACAAATAAAAGTAGTCCAATAGGGCAAAATTTCTAGTGTCAACCTGCACACCTGGTTGTGTGGTGAAATTGGGGACTATTGCAGACCCTGAGTTGGCGGGCAACCACACAGGGTTTGCCAGGGCATTGGGTAGGAAGGACTGGGCCTGGGCACAGATTAGGGTTCTTGGGGTTGGGCGTGTAGTTCCAGTGCTAGTACTGGGCTCCTCTTCCTGGGGTCTGGTGCTGCTGGTGGTGGGCAGGTCTTCGGTTCTTGGGCCTAATCTCATTCTTTTAGGAGGGGGGGCAGTTTCCTCAGCTGAATCAGACTCTGATCCACTGCCCTCTAATGGCTCATACTCTAAACCACTGCTCCCCGCTGCTCTCATCATTCGACATGGCAAGAATTTCATACGCCTCCTCAGGGGTCTCTTTGAGACATGATAGTGGGCCTGGTGAGTATACTGATGGCAGTACTGATGGGTGGCGGTATTGGTGGTGGACCTGCGTTTAGCGGTACCGGTGGTTGTACTGGTGGCTGGCCTGTGCGGCGGTACCGATGGCAGTACTGGTGGCTGATCTGGTGATACGGGTGGCTGCACTGGTAGCGGATTTGTTTAGTGGTACTGGTGGCGGTACTGGGGGCTGGCCTGTGTGGTGATACGGATGGCTGTTCTGGTAGCGGATCTGTTTAGTGGTACCGGGGGCGGTACTGGTGGCTGGCCTGTGTGGCGGTACCGGTGGCGATACTGTGTAGCGGTACCGATTGACAGATGGGCTGTGTGACAGATCCAAATGGTACTGGTGACAGGTCCTCTTTATTGGGGGGGGGTTGTGTTGTGCTCAATACAGTACTGACAGATGACTGACACTGAGTAAAACTCACTGATCCCTGCTCTGCTCTCTCCTCACACGATCGGTGTGTGAGGAGAAAAAGCAGGGATCACATAATGACTTTTTTTTGTTTACATTTGTGACCGGCTGTGACTGGACATGGCCGGTCACATGGTAAACAGCCTATTTTATTGCCTGTTTACAGAGCGGGAAAGTGCTGTGTCCAAGGGACACCCGCTCCCCCCCCCGATCAGGGGCGCGCGCTAGTCACTCATCCTGAGGACGTCAATAGACATCCAGTCAGGATAATGAACCCCCCCGCCCGGCCGTCATTTGTCAATAGGCCGGGTGTGAAGTGGTTAATCTCTTCTCAAGAGAGAATAAATTCAGTTCCTCTAATCTTTCCTCATAGATGAGCTCCTCCATGCCTCTTATCAGTTTGGTTGCCCTTCTCTGCACTTTCTCCAGTTCCCCGGTATCCTTTTTGAGAACTGGTGCCCAAAACTGAACTGCATAAATCCAGATGAGGTCTTACTAATGATTTGTACAGGGGCAAAATGATGTCTCTATCTCTGGAGCCCATACCTCTCTTAATACAAAAGGATTTTGCTTGCTTTGGAAACTGCAGCTTGGCATTGCATGCCATTATTAAGCTTATGATCTACAAAAAATCCCAGATCCTTTTCCACTATGGATTCCCCCAGTTGTACTCCTCCTGGTATGTAGGATGCATGCATATTCTTAGCCCCCAAATGCAGAACTTTACATTTATCAATATTAAACCTCATTTGCCACACAGTCGCCCAATTAGACTGTGCATTGAGGTCTACTTGTAAGTTGGAAACATCCTGTAAGGACGTTATTCCACTTGCATAGCTTGGTGTCTGCAAACACTGAAATGGTACTTTTAATCCCAGACCCTATACTGTATCATTTATAAATATATTGAAAAGTAAGGGTCCCAACACTGAACCTTGGGGTACACCACTGATAACCTTAGACCAATCAGAATAAGAATCATTAACCACTACTCTCCGAATTTGGTCTTTTAGCCAGTTTTCTATCCATTTACAAACTGATCTTTCCAAGCCTGTAGACTTTACCTTACACATTAGCCGTGTGTGGGGAACGGTGTCAAACACTTTAGCAAAATCCAAGTATACCACGTCCACAGCCACCCCTCTGTCCAAGGTTTTACTTACCTCCTCATAAAAAGAAATCAGGTTTGTTTGACAACGTCTGTCTTTCATGAATAAATGCTGTATGCTGTTGAAAATTTTTTTTCCAACAAGAACTCATCTATGTGGTCTTTTATTAAACTATCCATCATCTTCCCAGCTATAGAATTTAAACAGGTCTATAGTTACTTTGTAAAGACTTTGATCCCTTTTTAAATATGGGAACCACATTGGCCCTACGCCAATCCAGTGGCACTATTCCAGTCATTAAAAAATCCCTAAAAATTAGATAGAATGGCTTTGAAATGACAGAGCTTAATTCCTTTAGGATCCGTGGATGCATGCCATTTGGTCCAGGTGCTTTATCTACCTTTATTCTGTCTAAATACTTCTGGACCATTTCACTTTTGAGCCATTGTGGATCATTTGGGGCTGTGTCACTTCCCCATTGTGGACATGCTCCTTTGTATACACAGAGCTGTAGGATGTATTTAATAAGTTTGCCTTCTCTTTGTCCCCAGTCACGCACTCTAGATTATTTTGTAAAGTGCCTACATGCTCAGACCTGACCTTTTTACTATTAATATATTTGAAGAATTTTTTGGGGTTTGTCCTACTCTCTTTTGCAATCTATTGTTCGTTTTGAATTTTTGTGTCCTTGATTTCCTTTTTACATATTCTGTTATATTCTTTGTAACATTTAAAAGATGATAGTGTTCCCTCATTTTTATATTTTTTAAATGCTCTTTTCTTATAATTTATAACTTTTTTAACTTTGGCCGTGAGCCACATAGGTTTTATTGCCCATGGGAATATCCTTTGCAGTGAGTTTGCACTGTTCATCGATGCCAATATTCCCTCCCAGTCTAAGTCCTGGAGAGCAGCCCTCATCTTTGTAAAATTTGCTCTCTTAAAATTAAGTATTTTTATCTTTCCTGTATGTTTTTGATGCTTGCAGCTTACATTAACCACTACACTCCCAGAAGGATTTCCCACTGTAGGACTAGAGCACTTTTTCAAATTCGGCAATGCGTCGCTTTAGCTAATTGCACGGTCGCGCGACGTTGTACCCAAACAAAATTTGCGTCCTTTTTTTCCCACAAATAGAGCTTTCTTTTGGTGGTGTTTGGCCACCTCTGCGTCATTTCTGATCACCACTATAAACAAAAAAAAAGTGACAATTTTGAAAAAAAAAACAATATTTCTTACTTTTTGCTAAAATACAATAATAAACAAAAAATATATAAAAAAAACTAATTTACTCATCGGTTTTGGCCGATTATATTCTTCCTCATATTTTTGGTAAAAAAATTTGCAATCTGCGTTTATTGATTGGTTTGCGCAAAAGTTGCCGCGTTTACAAACCATGAGAATTAATTTCTGGCGTTTTTACATTTTTTTTTTAGTAATTGCGGTGATCTGCGATTTTTATCAAGACTTTGATATTGGGGCGGACATGTCGGACATTTTTGACAATTTTTTGGGACCAATGACATTTATACAGCGATCAGAAATTTAAATATCCACTGATTACTGTATAAATGTCATTGGCAGTGAAGGGGTTAACCTGCAGTGGGAGATCTAGGGGTTAACTGTGTTCCATGGGCGTGTTCTAACTGTGAGGGGGCTGGGATACCTTGAGCATAAGAGAGCTAACTGATCACAGTGACAGGGATCAGTAGATCTCTTATGTCCCCACTGACAGAACGGGGAACCGCCGTGTTTACAACGGCGGTTCCCCATTCTTTCCCTCTGGCAGCTCATCGCTGCTCGCTGGCAGACATTGGGCCGCAGGCACACTCCTCCGGTGGTTAAATGAAATCATGTTGATTTACAATGTGCAATCGGAGAAATTAAACCCGGCAAAGCCCCAGGACCGGATGGCTATACTTTACAGTATTACAAGACCTTCTTACCAATACTGGGCCCCCACCTCACCAAATTCTTAAATGCGATGGGTTCAGAAACAGCTGCCCCGCGGGAATCCCTATTAGCACATATTTCAGTTATACATAAGGAAGGTAAAGACCCCACCTCCTGCTCCAGCTACAGGCCTATCTCTCTCCTAAATGTGGACCTTAAAATATTTACCAAAATTTTAGCTAAGAAATTGGCGCAGCATTTGGGAGAGTGGATACATCTAGACCAAGTAGGTTTCATTCCCACCCGTGAGGCTAGGGATAATACCACAAAAGTACTCAACCTCCTACACTTCGCGAAATCTACTCACACGGCTTGCGTCCTTCTCGGAACTGATGCCGAGAAGGCATTTGACCGGGTAAATTGGAATTACATTTTCCTGGTGCTCAAACACCTAGGTTTCAACGGAGCTATGTATAATTGGATAACTAACATATATTCCTCCCCATCAGCACAAGTTAAAGTAAACGGTGTTCTCTCTGATCCCCCTCTCTCCCCTACTGTTTGCCCTCTCCCTGGAGCCCTTTCTATGCCACATCCGAAGGAACCAGAGTATTCAAGGCCTTCAGATAGGGAATACACAACACAAAATCTCGGCCTATGCCGATGACCTACTCTTCTCTCTAGTGAACCCCGAGATATCCCTTCCAAATCTTCTTAACGAATTTGCACGTTTTGGGAAGATTGCAAATCTGAAAATTAACTTCTCAAAATCAGAGGCCATGAGTGTTGGGATCCCCCGGCAAGCGTTGTTGAGCCTTAAAACAAATTTTAACTTTAAATGAGCAGACACCACACTTAAATATTTTGGCACACATATACCTAAAGATATTTCAAAAACATTCGAATATAACTTCCCGCCCTTGCTGACCAAGACGTGACAACTGCTAGGAAAATGTGACACTGGACTGCACTCATGGTTTGGCAGGATTAACCTCTTAAAAATGTGCATACTACCCAAATTCCTCTATATGCTCCAAGCTCTGCCGGTCAAGATTCCAGCCTCCTACTTTAAACAAGTTCAGGCTCTTTTCCAAAACTTTGTATGGGCGTGTAGGAAACCCCGAATTCCTAGGGCGCAATTGTCTCTCCCCAAACATCTAGGTGGCTTAGCCCTTCCTGATATTGGGAAATATTACCAAGCAGTACACCTGTGCAGAATACTGGATTGGAACCGCCATTATGAGACCAAACTTTGGACCCAAATTGAGCAAGCCCAAGCAAACACTCCCCTGAAAAGCGCACTCTGGTGTTTTCAATCCCTACCTGCAGATATGAAAAGACACCCTCTGGTTGGGAACAGTTTAAATATAAGTGACCGAGTAGCCCGCAAACACTCACTAACGACCAGGGACTTTCCCCTTTTTCCAATATTGGGCAACCCTCTATTTACACCCGGCCTCAGTGGGACAGAGTTCCACACATTACGCCAGCATAATGATGGAAGGGCCTCCTTTTTTATAAGAGCCGGAAAATGGCCTTCAATCAAGATTTTAATGGAAAATTCGCGACCGTATGCCCTCCCGTTTTGGAGCGCAATCAAACTTCACCATTTCCTGCACTCCCTACCTAACCCACAGAACTATGGCAGACAAATGACGAGTTTTGAGGACTACTGCTTAGAGACAGGAACTCTACCACATGCCTTATCCAAGTCTTATACACTACTGAATAGCCCCCTTGACCAACCACCCCTAGCTAGTGTAGGAAAGTGGGAGCAGGACCTAGATTGTACCTTTACGAGGACTCAGATACAGAACATAATTACCTTCGCTCTTAAATCCTCCATTTGCACCAGAATTCAGGAATGTAATTACAAAATTCTGACCAGATGGTACCTGACTCCCACACGATTAGCCAAGTGTTACCCAAACACATCAGACCTATGTTGGCGATGCGGAAGAGATAAGGGGACACTCCTCCACATTTTTTGGTCCTGCCCCAAACTGTCCGTATACTGGCGAGACATCCACTTTACCATGCAAAAATGTACTGAGTACGAAATTCCTGCAGACCCGGCCTTCTTTCTCTTGCATGTCTCCAAAATGTCCCCTAAGACCTACAAAAAGTCCCTGATGTACCACTTGGTGAATGCGGCTAAAGCCTGCATCCCCCTAAAGTGGAAACACGTCGAACCCCCAACATTAGCGTTATGGATAGGTAAGGTGGAAGAGATTAACAGAATGGAAAACTTGATCTTAACAGCTCAGCATAAACAGGATATGTATTCCAAGACATGGTCCCAATGGAATATTTTTTCATTATCTGATGAAGGCAAAGCCCTAGCCCTGACCTGAAGGCTTTTCAGAGCTATGCTAGTTCTAGACCCTTGATGCAGCTGTCCCATCTTCGGCTCTGGCTCCCCTCCTCTCCATCTTTCCCCCTTTTTCTGATTTTCTTCTTTCCTTTATACTCTCTCTTTCTGGCCTTCTCCTTATATTCTGCATTTTATATGTTTAAGGTGTTCATGTCATCACCATGGTACAGGCAAATGTTATCCATGCCTTAAGGGCCTAGTCGACCATATAGACACGGAGAGACCACCACGATACACCAATAGGTCGATCTATTCAACTGCCCTAAAATTGGAGTTTATACCTTATATATGTTCTGGATTTGACCTATCTTGTGATTATGATGTCAGTTATGTTTCTCATGCTTGAACCTTAAATGTCGAGAGAGAGCTGTGTGACTTTAAATGTTCTGTAAAATCTTGAAATAAAACATATTTGAAAAAAAAAATGAAATCATGTTATGGTCACTGATACCCAGGTGTTCTTTTATATGAATATTGGTAATAGGCTCTGCATCATTCCTAGTTGGGGCCTCAATAAACTTGGACCATAAAATTGTCCTGTAATAGGTTTATACATTTTTGTCCTTTAACTGTCCCAGCAGTGCCATTACTCCAGTAGTTAAAATCCCCCATTATTATCACTGTCCCAGCCCTTGCAGCTCTTTCCATCTGTGCAAGGAGCAGAGTCTCCACCTCCTCTTTAACACTGGGAGGTCTATGACAAACTCCAATGATAACCTTTGTAGTGTGCATACCCATATGCAGATCTATCCATAATGCTTCAGACTCATCACACTAGGTCCTCATTCACACTCGCTTTGAGATCACTTCTCACATAGAGACAGACACCACCACCCTTCCGTTTTACCCTGTCTGTCCGAAAGAGAGCATAGCCAGGAATATTAATAGCCCAGTCATGTGAAGAATGAAGCCAAGATTCAGCTATACCAGTCAAATCATAGTTTTCCTCGTGCACCAGAGCTTCCAACTCACCTATTTTGCTTGGCAGACTCCTGGCATTGGTGAACAAACACTTTAATTCACTGTCACATTTTGCACATGTATGTTGCATATTTTTAATTTTAGTACAGACAGTACCATTTTCAATGGTTGATTTTAAGATGGGAACCTTCATATCATCTTCCATAGCCCCCCCCATCTTTCCCCATTCCACCCACCAATAGGGGCTGACCCGTGTCTGACCTGTCTACTCCATTATAATCTAATGCACCCTCCCCCCTCAATCCTAGTTTAAATACTCCAGCCTTCCCATAAACCTCTCCCCTAGCACAACGGACCCCTTTCCATTTAGGTGCAATCCATCTTTAGCATATAGGTTGCACTCCAATGAAAAGTCAGCCCAGTGGTCTAAAAACCCAAAGCCCTCCTCATTACACCAGGTCTTTAGCCATGCATTTAGGGCTCTAATCTCCCCCCTATTTCAGTGAATATTGCCTTGGAGGTCCTTCCCTTCAACTTGCAACCTAATTCTTTAAATTGGTTCTTAAGTAGAGTTGAGCGAACCTCTGGAAGTTCGGGTTCTGCTGGTCCGTCCGAACTTCGGGACAAAGTCCGGGTCCGGGTCCGGACGGAACCCGAACGATCGCACGGCAAGCCCAAGGCAGGCCTGGGCCTGGGCCTGAAACAGGGCTTCAAGCCTGCCTGGTCGTCTTGGGCTTGAAGGTCTCCAAGCGAGTTGAGATGAATTCTTGGTTAAATTTCTTAATCCAACGTTCAACTTCCCTTCCTGGAGGTTCCGTTATAAGTGACTTTATCCCCCCTCTAATCTCGGGATTTACGTACCGATTTCTGGACCACATTACTCCTCCCGAAACCCAAAAATCTGGTGACCCGACTGAAAAGTAACCTCACGTTGGATATACGATTTCTACCTAACGTGGATTTACCTTTCCCCAGGCAACACGATCCCCTCTCCAAATAC
>BLSH010059097.1:319754-330292 GCA_018402905.1 Glandirana rugosa | reverse complement strand
ACACAATCCCCCCCCCCCCCCCCTCCAAATGATCACTTCTAGCAAATACTACAAATCACCACTGAGCCCAGGGCCCACCCCTTGTCCCGGCCCTGGCAGCTGGTGGTTAAAGGCATTTTTCAATATTTCCCTATTGAGACTGTTCAATCCCATTCACCACCCATACCCCAATTTATTCAGTTGCATTCACAATAATGTGTCTACAGCAACATGCAACTCCAACACCCTTTTTACATTTCTTGACTGTTGCAGAAAAATGTAGAAGAATTCAGAATGGTGAATTTTTATAGATGGAAATGAAAAATGTACTAAACAAGAATGGCATAGCAATTTTGTATATGCAGTTGAACATCATTTTATGTGCATTAATAGCCGTATATCACTTTTGAACAGGAACTTTGACCTGGCTGGATACATCTAAAGTAAGCTATGATAACTGGGGAAGTAAGGAAGCCTCTGTGACTGGTGGGAAGTGTGGCTACCTAAAGAAGCAGTCTGGCTACCAGTGGGCAACAACTGACAACTGCAGCCAGGAATTCTTTTTTATTTGTGAATTTGGTAAGTCCATTCTGTATACGTGTTGATCAGTCATTTTTTGCAAAATATTATGTTGGTACACTTAATTAAATGAATAAAATATACTTTTGTCGTTTTTGTACAAATCATAAGCAACTTGGGTACCAAACTAGAAAATAGTTTGCACTGTAAGCTAATATAGTTGTGGCAAAAGGGGGCACTTGGCAATTTTTTTTTCAAGACTGCGAGGTAATTAAAAAGGTATACTGAGTTGAACAGCTTAGTATAAACGTATATGTTAATCTGGCTCTACCCCACATAGCATTGGCTGAACATTGAATGAAGTATTCAGACTGCTATATCTGATTGATGTCAGGGGCTAGAACATTAATATCATAGGCTGAGTTGGTAAATACAAAACCTAGGGTCCCATTTAAGTTTAAGTATATACACATATTTATCTCAAAATTTATCTCAATTCACTAAAAAACGTGTTATTTAACAAATGCGTAAATAGTCATGGTTTTTAATATTTAGCACTTAAAATTAGCTTTATTTTTTTACTTTTTTTCCAGCATTTTTTTCCTTTCTTAACATGCTAACACTGTACCAAAGGAAGATATATAGTTTTGTAAATGAATGCACACATGAATATTATGAAAGTGTGAAAACATTCTAGCATAGGCGTGCGCACATAGGGTGGCAGGTATGCCTGGGCACACCCTAATCGCCCTGCACTGTACAAATTCCCCCTGCTGCCTGGCTGCAGAGAAAGGGACGGGTGATCTCTGTCCTTGATTATTTTTTCTAAAAAAGTGAACTTAGTCTTTAACTACTTCAATACTATGCACTTAGAACACTTTACTACCAGACCAATTTTCAGTTTTCAGTGCTGTTGCGCTTTGAATGACAATTGCGCGGTCGTGTGACGCTGTACCCAAAGTTTTTATCATTTTGTTCCCACAAATAGAGCTTTCTTTTGGTGGTATTTGATCACCCCTGCGGTTTTTATTTTTTGCGCTACAAATAAAAAAAGACCGAAAATTTTGAAAAAAAAAAAAAATTCTCTATTTTTGTCACAAAACTTTGTAAATAAGTAAATTTTCTCCATCACTGGTGGGCACTGATGAGGCTACACTGACGGGCACTGATGTGGCAGTACTGATTGGCACTGATGAGGCGGCACTGATGAGGTGGCACTGATGAGGTGGCACTTATATGCAGCGATGATGAGCACTGTTAGGTGGCACTGATAAGCAGCACCGATGGGTACTGAGAGGTGTCACTGATATACAGCACTGATGGGCACTGACGGACACTGCTAAGCTGCACTGATGGGCACTAATAGACAGCACTGATTGGCACCTATAGGCGGCACTGGGCACTGATGGGCACTGATAGGTGGGCACTGGTAGGTGGCAATGGTGGGCACTGATATGTGGCACTGGTATGCATTGATAGGGGCACTGGTGGGCACTGATAGGGGCACTGGTGGGCATATACATTGATAGGGGGCTCATTCCCTGGTGGTCTAGGGTGGCATCTGAAGGTGGCACTGAGTGAAGGTGGCACTGAGCAGTATGTCACTTACCTGGTCGGCTCCCTGGTGGTCCTGGGTGGGCACATCCCTGGTGGTCCCTGGGCAGGCTCCCTGGTGGTCTGGGTGGCGATCCGAGGGAGGGCTGTGCTGATAAATCATCAGCACAAACCCTCCCTGTCAGGGATGCAGCCGATCGGCTCTCCCCTCATCAGGTCTGCAGACCTGAGTACAGGAAAGCCGATAAACGGCTTTCCTGTATTACACTGTGACCAGCCGTGATTGGTCACGGCTGGACACATGGTAAAGTGCTTCGGATCGAAGCACTTTACAGATATCGGCATTGCGGGGGGTCAGACTGACCTCCCACACCACCGATCGCCGCGATGCGCGTCCCCCCGGGCACGCGGCGGCTTGTTATCCTGAGGACGTCATATGACGTCCAGTCAGGATAACTGAGCCACTTCCCGGCCGTCATTTTGCATACGGCGGTCGGGAAGTGGTTAATGTATCTCATATTTTTGTGGTATTTACCTCACATTTTTAACAAATGTGGGGTATTTATCTCACATTAGATATTTTATTTTGATGACATGACTCTTTATCATCCCATATGATATTTCCAAAAAAATAGTAACATTATTACACATTACATGTGGAATCCTTTTGAGAATTGACCCCATATTTAAATTGGTAAGGTTGAATAAAGACACGGGTCCATCTAGTTCAACGTGTGTGTCAATACCACTTTCCATATCCCTGTACATTGAGTTCACTGTGAAACACTTAAACCACCAACTGTGAAAGGGAGTTCCACATCCTTACTGCTCTAATAGTAAAGAACCCTTTATACAGATTAAGATTGAACCGTCTCTCATCCAACTATAGATATATTTAGGTTAAATATTTTCCACCCAATGCTTGAGCCACCATTCATAGATTTGTATATTGCGATCTTATCCCCTCTAAAGTGCCTCTTCTCCAGGGAGAATCCATTTAAAGCAGTAGTAAACCCCGCTTGGTCATTTTTACCTACAGGCAGGGCTTTTTTTTAGAGAATAGGTGCAGAAACTCCCCTCCAGCAACATAAGACCCCCCCATTAGCAGCAATAGACATACCCAGCTACAATAGACCTCCATGCAAAAATAAATCGCCACCTGTGACAATAGATACCCCAGCAGCCAGCATCAATAGACCCTCCAGCACATCCCAGCACTCCTTGCCATGACGTGCATTCAGTGCTGGAGGTGCCGAAACTGCATTCCTACTGAAAAAAAGCCCTGCCTACAGGTAAGCCTATAATAGAGCTTACCTGTAGGTAAATGAATATCCCCTAAATGTGCACCATTTAGGAAATATTCTCCCTGCATGCAGCCAGTTACGTCACCGGCGCACACCTTGCCGGACCTTCAGAGCTTTATGCCAGAGCCGAGGGTTCCCGCGCGCATGCGTGGGAGTGACATCATCGCGGCTCTGACCTATCATATAGCCAGAGCACATGAACCCGGAAGAAAGACCGGGGGAAGATGTCAGCCCTCTCAGTGCTGACAATACAGCGCTGGAGGGCTTTGTGAGTATTTGATAGTAAGGTGAGTATTTCATAATGTGCTAGTATGCGATGCATACTAGCACAGCCACTTTAATGTTTGTAGTCATTCCTCATAACTGAGGTCCTCCAGCCCCCTTATTAGCTTTGTTGCCCTTCTCTGGACTCTCTCCAGTTCAAGGACATCCTTCCTGAAGATTGGTGATAAAAACTTGACTGCATATTCAAGATGTGGCTGAACCAGAGTTTTGCCATTGGTACTAAAAATGAAAATGTCACAGGGTTTCATGAATTTGGCAAAAGGCTTCCTACTGAATCCACACCACTAGAAATGTGCCACAAATGCCTTATTGAATTGCCCCAATGGTTTGTTGTGCTGTGGTGCACTGTAGCACACATTGTCTATGTGCAGTAGGGTGCCATAACTGGCAATGCACATATATAATGATTTGCAGTACACATTTGACCACATTTCATGTGTAAACCGGCCCTCAATGCAGTGGCGGCTGGTTGTCGGTCGGTCACCAGCCCCGCATCTGTCGGGCGGCGCTTCCTCCGGGCATCGGCTTCCTCCCACGTCTCCTCCTCCTCGACATCACGGCGTCTCCTCCCTCCTCCTAAATGGCCAATAGGAGCGCTTCTCCTTTCGGGCCAATCGGGTGACTGGTCTCATGACCTGCTTCCTGATTGACCGGGAGGAGAATCGGGAAGACAATAGCGAATATTCATTCATTGGCTACCATGTACAGCTGCACCAGATTCAGAGTGCGCCAGTTTTAGTAAATCTCCCCCACCGCTCTCCTTGTTGGAGAGGAGTCTGCACAGCATGGACTTCCCTGCTTCTGCTTCTGATTTCATTATTTTGTGTGAAATATTCTTCTATTTTTTTTAAATCAATATCTCTATTTATTTTTTATAGAATCTGGCTTTACCATAGCCTGTGATAACCAGAATGCTACAGTACAGTGTGGATCAGGAGAAGTGGTACAGATTAGTGAGAGTTTCTATGGACGCCAGAGCCCCCATCTCTGTGCCCAGGAGACTGCTGCCCCCTCCACAACTGGCTGCAAGTGGAACAACGTGAAGGAGCAAGTTTCAGGTACAGTGCTGATTCATGCTTCATATTACAGAGATGCTATCATATACAGTAGATATAATGTGCCTTAGTACATCAATGGCATTCCTTCATGGCTTACATACATATTTTAGGATGTGCTAATTTAAAAAAAAGTAGTATGGTATTTTCTGATACATGCAATGCGGCATCATTTACCCCCTTTTCTTGGTGCAATTGGGCAACTTCACTTGCAAGATGAACAGCATTTTTACCTTTAGTAAATCAACCCCATAGATTTTAAAGGGATTGTAAAGTCAGAAGGTTTTTTTTTATCTTAATGCATTCTATGCATTAAGATAAAAAGCCTTCTGTGTGCAACAGCTGCCCTCAGCCCCCCCCCCCCCCCCAACGCTTACCTGATGTCCCTCTCTGTCCAGTGATGCCCACGAGTGTCTCAGCCATCTGAGATTCTACTTCCTGATTGGCTGAGACACTACAGTGACATCATTGGCTCCCACTGCTGCCAATCAAATTCAGCTAGCAAATCAGGAGAGAGAGGGGCGGGGCGGGGCGGGGCGGGGCTCCATGTCTGAATGGACACAGGGAGCTGTGACTTGGCTCAGGTGCCCCCATACCAAGCTGCTTGCTGTGGGGGCACTCAACAGGAGGAAGGGGTCAGGATCACAAAAGAAGGGTCTGAGAAGAGGAGGATCCGGGCTGCTCTGTGCAAATCCACTGCAAGAGAGCAGTTAAGTATAACGTGTTTATTATTTTTATAGGAAAAAAAATGAGAGTTTACAATCACTTTAAAGAGGAAGTAAACCCTGGTGGGTTTTACTTCCTTTTTTGTTCCCTGCAAAGTAAAAGCATAATGTGCTAGTATGCATCGCATACTAGCAAATTATGTGACACTTACCTGCAAAAGAAGCCCACACTGTCCCTGCTGGAGGCCGCATCCCGTGTTCACCCCTCTTCCTTCCGGGGCCATGGACTCAGGCTCTGTAACTGGCTGGAGCCGCGTGTGTGCGGAAGCCGCCAGTCATGGCGCGAGGGGCCGTTTCTTCAAAGCGCATGCAACAATTACATCATCGGCGCAGTACAAAGCAAATATCTCCTAAATGGCGCACGTTTAGGAGATATTTACTGTACCTATAGTTAAGCCTTATTATAGGCTTACCTATAGGAACAACTTGAAAATGGAGGTTTACAACCCCTTTAAGGGTGGTTGGACCATCCTCAACATCCTCAACTTATCTTAAAATACTACTAATCACTGATGATTATGCTGGTAGGAAATGTATGTATTAAGGTTTCACCGATACTGTGTGTTCCGCTTTTGTTGCTGATACCGAGTAATTGGACAAGTATTCGTACTTGCACAAATGCTTCCGATACCAAAACAAAGTCTAGTGGATGGCTGGTCTTTGCAGTGTAATTTGAGCCCATTCATTTTGTATAGGCTCAAATTGCACTGCAAAAGCATCGGTACTCGGTATCGGCGAGTACTTGACCGAAAGTTTCGGTATTTGTATTCGTCGCTGCTAAAAAATATAATCAGTGCATCCCTAGTATTTATGTCACTGCTAGGTTATATTACCTCTCTGGAGCATGGGTCTGTATCTTGTACAGCTTTATATTACATTGTTCAGTCTGTTACATCTTTATGTCGGTGGTGTTACTTTGTTTCAGGCACTTAACTTGCATTAAAAAGTCTGTTTGATGATGTGTTAATGACTATCGAGCTTCAGTCATGTGTGTCTTTTCTATCTGCCCATCTTCAATAACCCAGGTTATATCTCCTTTTCCTTTGTTAAATGTGTTCTCTCTTTCTCTGTTAAATCAAATTGTGGCTAATATTTTAATTTGTTCATCTGAAGCAGACATGATTTCAATTTCTAATTAGAATTGTTCCCTTCAATTAAATACTATCTGGGATAACTGATGTTACCTATAAATGAAACATCTCTAGCTGAGAAGGACATTCCATTTATTTAAAGTATTCTCCTTCCCAAGGTCAATGCCAGGGACTCCAGGCTTGCCAGATTGCCACTGAAGCGTCTCTCTTTGGCGAGCCATGCCCTATGTCGGGAAGTTACCTGTCTATCAGATACAGCTGCATGGAAGGTAAGTGTCAAACATTGTGTTCTCACCAAGCTGTATCAGAGTTCCTCCATGCAGCAAGTAAGATCAAGCAGTGAACTTCTAAATATATGATGATAACTTGTTAATCAGAAACTCCAGTCAGTTTATGTATATTTCACCAGATCTCATGTAGCCAAACTTAGGCTGGCCTTAGATTATGTATTTTTTCATTTCTTTAACCATGAGTTGAGGGAAAGAAAATTGCTTGATTCTCCAGCAACACAGTCAGTGTTGCTGAGGCAATCCCTCACACTGCACTATTGTATTCTGACAGTGGGAGGTTTCCCTGCCATCAGAATATAATGATCATTTCTGGCAGCTATAGCCACCAGCAATGATTGTATGAAAAAAACATTGATCGAAAGATTGACTTCAGCACAACCAGCCTGTCCAAAATTCAGCCGGTTCCTGCTGAACGTCTAATTTCGATCTGTCTATGGCCGGCTTTAGTACCCCTGATTTGAGCTTTGGCCATCTGCATTGGCACCAGTGGCGGATGGTGTTTTTTTTTGGGGGGGCAGCAAACAACCACCCCCTCGGCACTTACCCAATCTAGGGATCTAGGTGGCGGGCTGTGGGGTCCTCTCCTCCTCTCCCGGGGTGCGGGCAGCAGTTCCGGTGTACGCTCCTCCAGCAGCTTCCTCCGCCATGTGTCTCTTCTCTCTTCCCCCTAAGGATTGCCTGACACTTTGGCCAATCGGGAAACAGGTCTCATGACCTGCCTCCTGATTGGCGGGGAGGAACTTTAGTGTGAAAATAGCGAAAATGTATTTGCTATTGTCACACAACCGGGTGGGATGTGCCCCAAGCTTACCCTTTTTTGAAGCCTATTAGAGCCTCAAGCTCTAATCAGCTGCTTCAAAAAACACTCCCCTCCCCATTGAAATCCATAGTCTGGCGCCCTGATATGTAGATCAGGGGGCCGAATGCATGGAAAGGGGTGGCGTCCCTCTATGGATGGGCCACCACTGATTAGCACTCTGTCACAACCTTCCTCTTTAGGCAGCCAGCATATAATGCCTTAAAGAGATTACAGTCAGGGCATATCACTGGTATGAATAATTACTTTGATCTGGGTTGTGACCAGCCAGTTTAAGTTTATAATTAGGTTGAGAGAGCAGACCAAGTGCAAAGGAGGGAAGAGTTCTGCTTTGTGTCAGGATACAAAAAAACTGCATAATATTCTTGCAAAATTCTTCATATTTACATGGCTATAAAAAAAAGAAAAATATTTTTTACAGAACTTGAAAATTGTTGTTCAATGCTCCAGGGACCAAGTGCATGTTTCACTTGGTCCCGTTCTGATCTGTGGCCATGGTGCCAGCTTCATGCCAGGCTGAAGCCCAATTTATGGGCATTCCAAAGTAACCACTGCCCCATCTTTATTTGCATTAATTCTCATTGAAACTGGATATTTTGCATCTTTCCTAGTCTGTCTATTGCTCCATGCACTTGTCCCCTGGGGAATTCAATAATGATTTGCACGTTTTGGTGATACTTCTTCCTGAATAATAAGAGAGTTGAGTGTTAGATACACTATATTATATATGATTTTTCCACCACTGAGAAAAGACAATGCGTTGTTTACTCTGAATGAAACGGATCTCTGAATGGGGGTGAGTTGGATGGATGAAAGGATCCTCTCCCCCATTCAGAGGGTGTAAGCCAAGTTCCATTCAGTGTAAAGAATGAAATAATTTTTCTCCATGGAGAAGGAGAGAGAAGGGGACAGGTCCCTGTCAGATGGTCTCTAATGCAGTTCAGCCCAAAGACCTGAAGCTGTTAACCATCGCAGCACTGAAAATTCAGTGCCAGGAAGAGGACTAGGCACTTTCAGAGACTTCCACAGCCTGCATGACGTGGGACGTCCTTCAGCTCCGGTACGTTTCTTAAGCTGTAGAGAAAAAATATTTTTAGATAAACTTTAGCTTTAATCTAAAGGCTTTTAAATAAAGATTGTTTTCCTCTCAGGTCTGCAGCTTGATTTGCCAGATAGATGTCTGGTATCTGAAAATATCACAATCACTTTGAAATGGCTCCTAACTCCCTTCACTGGAAATCTCTCTTGCATTATAAACACTGGAGATGGATACTCTATTGATCCCTATCAGCCTGAGAAGTAAGTGGAGCATTACAGCAATCTTTACAGCAGATTAATTGAGTGACACAGATATGTTCCTGTTACGTGCTCATTATCATGTAAAGAAGAATATTACTCAATATGTTAGCCTTTTCATCCTGTCATGTGACTTATGACTTTACCACTATGTAAAATTTTCTTTTTAAAAGACAGGTAACCACAAACTCACTTAACCTTTGTATAAGTTTCAGGTCTGTGTTACATAGTGATTAAAGCGGAGGTCCGGGCTAAAAAAAAAAATTAAAAGTCAGCAGCTACACATACAGTAGCTGCTGACTTTTAATATTAGGACACTTACCTGTCCTGGACTCCAGCGATGTCGGCACCCGCCGCCGATCTTCGGATCGGGGGACGGGTGCAGCCGCTTCCATCGCGGGTAAGGGAACCCGGACGTGTAAGCAGTACAGCTTCACGCCGGGCACCTTACCGCGCATGCGCGAGCTCTGCCACGCTCTGCTACTGGCCAGGCGGCCAGTAGCAGAGCGAGCAGGGAGGAGGGAGCCGGCTTCTGACGTTATCTGCCGCGTCCGCCGGCCAGAACTCCCGGAAGTGTGGAAAAGGACACCTGTCTAAAGACAGGTGTCCTCTTCCCCCTCCCCCCCGAAAGGTGCCAAATGTGACACCTGAGGGGGGGAGGAATCCAACCAGCGGGAGTTCCACTTTAGGGTGGAACTCCGCTTTAAGAGCAGTCAGCAGAGAAATAAGTATACGTTTATTGAAATCATTGCATATATTGTACTGCTTATGTTCCAGGATTGAAAGAAGGGCTTTCAAATGAAGTTAGTTGCCAAACTGATGGCAAGATCAAATGTTCTGGTGAATGATTTTTCAGAATTTCCTATAGCACCCTGCACTAGGCTGTCCGAATTTAGTTTTTGGCTCTACTGTACTCAGTGGAGCAGCAATTTGTTTTTGATCAGGTCTCCCTAAACCTGTGGGATATTTTTTCTGCCCCCCCTGAAAGAAGCTTTGAGAGATAGAGAAGGAGTTTTAGCCACTGGGTTATGAATATTTATCTGACCTCAGCCAATCCCTGGGAGGGAGCAGCCAGAAGGTATTGGGGTAGGATAAATGTTTGGGAAGGCTTGTTCAGAGGTCTCTCTGTCCTGGGGCCTCTGGCCTGGGAGGCAGCCTGTTATGCTACAGATCCGCTGCTGTCAGGCCTCAGCAAGTACTTGACTGAGGGCCTGGAAGAACCTGGATTTAACCACAACAGTACCTGGCACGAAAACCCCCTTCCTGTCCAGGCCATTTTTCAGCTTTCAGCGCTATCACACTTTGAATGACAATTACTCAGTCATGCAACACGCCATGACAACACCAATTTAGGTCCAAGAAGGTCCGGGAGTCAGTTCATGAACGACTCCGGACTGTCGTCGCCTAGACATCGTATTGTCCGACGGAGGGTCCGGTCTCCGGGGTCCTGTCTCTCTGGAGACTTGTTCGGAAGGGTTTGTAAATAGGATGGGGTTATGGAAGACCGACGAGGGAGGGTCCCTAACCGACTCCAGTCTATTTATAAGTATTGGGTCACCGATTTTGAGGAAGAGATAGAGAGTTTCGAAGAAAGTCCCCCCCGTCTTTTTTATAGGGTGTCCA
>BLSH010059097.1:288769-316356 GCA_018402905.1 Glandirana rugosa | reverse complement strand
TCATAGTGCTGAATTGTAACGCTTGTCAGAGAGTTCAGAAAAAAGGGGACGGAGAGCTCAGTGAGGAGAGCTCTGAGAGCTGATTGGAGGGAAAGGACACCCCCCCCCTTTCACACAGCACACAGGAACAGAGCTGAGGATGTCAATCAGCTGGATGTCCCTCCCCGTCACCATTTTCTCTTGGTGTCAGGAAAACATGTCACAAGTGATTCATGCTGATAGCAGAGGAAGGAATCAGCAGACAAAAATAACACTTAGTGCTCTCAATTGAGACAAGTACATACTATAGAGGGATACAGTACTGTATGCTTTGTTCATAGTTAATGTGTGAGGTTTACAACCATTTTAAGGGCTCATGTACACTACAGCTTCTAAACTTAAGTTTAGGAACTTTTGGTGTTTTTTTGCCAAAGCTCCTAAACTCAACTCCATAAAAGCCTATGTGTCCATGTACACATATGCTTTTACAAGACTTTAGAAGCTGCTCCAGTTAGGGGAGTTCAACCTCCCTCAACCTCTCTGTCTTGAACGCAGAAGAATTGCATTCAGGATAGGAACATTTTGACTGCCGTTTGCAAATTGCAGCAAAATCGTGGCCGGCAATCAACCTAATCTGTGTGTACATGAGCCCTTAGGCTGCTGTTAAAGGAGTTTTGCTTGAGAATCTGTCTTCCTGTGTCTGCTGGTGTTTATAGGGTATCATGCACCCTCATCCCTCTCTCCTGTTTAATTACTGCAATAAAACTTCCCTTAGACTGAGCCTGTGTTTGTCAGTGTGCTCTTGAACAGCTACCTGGTCTTGGCAGTTTCTGAACAGGTAAGGAAGACCAGAGTTATAGCAGGAATACACGGTTAGAAAATTGATCGATCGCTCGACCGCCGATCAACGAAACAGTGGTCGGTGGTCGAAAACTTTGCAGGAATACACGGGTAGAAATCAACCGATCGCTCAACCGCCGAGCGGTCGGAGGTCGAAAACGCTCCACTCATGCGTGATATGTTCAAGAGGTTTTTTACTGCCAAACTTCACACCAACGCATAGAATATTGTTCGTACGCAAACAATACGACACTAATTTTCCATTTTTTTCAATTGGTCTAATTTGTTCACGATATCGATAGCGGGTATTACTGGACATCAACGGTTAGAATATCAGCCTATCTTTCGCAGAACGTATATTTTCAAACGGTATTCTTATCGTGTATTCCTGCCATTATTTTTTTTTTTTTTTTAAAACTCTTTTTATTGATCATTTGAAAGGTCATACATCTGACACAAAAGTCAAACAATCTTGGCACAGAGCCGACAAGGTATCTACATCCTGTAAAAAATACATTACAATTTACCATAACAGTCAACCCTGCAGACTTAAGCGTGCCTTCCTAGTCATGCTAAAAGGCACTGAGGCAGCTTTGGATTTAGACCAGTAATGAGTTTGGATTATTGGCGTGGCTCACTCCCAACCTTCTTACATTATACAGGATCAAACCCCATCCGGCACCGGGTCACCCAATCGGGCAGTTGTATTGCCAGGAAACACTTCATGTTAAAGCCAGCTGAACTCAAGTAACCTCTATCCCTCCTTCATTTTGGCAGTGCTAGGGTCATCCAACCATCTTGACCAAACCTTCAGATATTTCTTATGACACCCCCTATGCTCGTATGTTTCCTTATATAGCGGGAGATTCGTATTTATTAGGTTTTTCCAAAAAGAGAAGGAAGGGGGGGAACTTTTTTTCCATGACATGGTTATAGCCTTCTTCGCATAAAACAGCAGAAGACTATAAAGTGTCTTTTCAGCCACTGTGGGCGCCATCTCCTCCACCAAGCCCAGCAGGCACAACCTCACCGATGGTACGAAGACCCCTTTGGTAACTGACCTGATCACAGAAGATACATCCTCCCAATATCCGGCTATCAGGGGGCATTCCCAAAAGATGTGTATGAATCCCGCTGGGGAATGACTACACCTCCAGCACTCCGGTGAGATCAATGGGTTCACTTTATGCAGTCTTTCTGGAGTGAAGTAAACTCTATGGACAACTTTAAATTGAATAAGTCTGTCTCTTTGAGAGACTAGGTGTCGGAAAGGCAGATCTCACACATCCTCCCAGTCCTCATCATCCAGATCAGGGATATCCCTCCCCCATTTTTGTCTAAGACCACTGAGATCCGGCAGCGACTCATATATTAAATGCCTATATAGTGCCTTTGTCGGCTTCTCCTCACAGTCTATTCTGATGACCTCCTCTAGCTCAGATTGTTCCACCCTAACAGTATTCCCGGAAAACTGACTTCTGAAGGCGTGGGATAGCTGCGCATATCTAAATGCATGGGAAACTGGAAAGTTATAATCCGCCACCAGAGAGGCAAAGGATCGTAGCGACCCTCCCTGAACTACATGAGTCATTAGGGTAATCTTGTATTTAGCCCAGCCTTGAGGGTCCGGGATACTAGCTATATGTGGCAGACAGGGATTACTCCATAAAGGAGTATTGGGGGATACCGCGTCTGATGTCACCGTCCCACATGTGAGTCCCGCCTTCCACGCCTTGAGAGTGGTTATCATGGACGGCGTTAGCAGATAAGGCACCCTTGGCCCCCGAAACAGAAGGCACTGCGGTGCCTCTAGGGACTGCAGCACTGCTGCCTCTAGGATTGTGGCCGTGTTTTGACGGTCCGGGCATAACCACCATCTAGCCGTCACCAGCTGCGTGGCCAGGTAATATTTATAACAGTTGGGGAAGGCCAGCCCCCCCTGGAGACTGGTCTCATCAGGGTCGCCAGCTTAAACCTTGGAGGTTTAGACCCCCAGAGGAAGGAGGAAAATATTTGGTTTAACCGTATGAAAATGCGTTTAGGAATCCAATGGGGAGAATTTCTGAACAAGTAGGTGAACCTAGGAATAATCTTCATTTTGATTAGATTTATGTGTCCTAGAAGGGATAAGGGCAATCGCTCCCACGCCTTCAGTCTTGCCTTCACCTCCTGTAGCACAGGTAACAGATTGAGTCTATTATAGTCGGCCGGATCCCGGGAGACAATAATTTCCAGATATGTAAAATTGTCCACCCACCGAAGTTGGAGCGACGGGGAAGCCGTCAGACGGGCCTCAGGGTCAATGGAGAACAAAAGGGACTTGGTGCAATTTACTCTCAGGCCTGTCACCTTCGCAAAATCCTCTAGGATCCGCAGGGCCCCCTCCAAAGCTGGACCTGCATCGTTCAGAAACAATAGTAGGTCATCAGCGTATAGAGCTACCCTTTCCTCCAGCCAAGCGATCTGTAGTCTCCTCACATGTAAAGTGACCCCCAGAGCCTCTGCCACAGGCTCCATGGCAATCGCAAATAGAGCCGGAGAGAGAGGGCAGCCCTGCCTAGTCCCTCTAAAAAGCCGGAATTTAGATGAAAGATTCCCCCCCAACCTGATCATTCCACTGGGACTCTGGTAGATAATTTGCAACCAACGGATGAAAAGAAGTGGGGACCCCATCCTACGTAACACCTCCCATAAATAGGACCACTCTACAGTGTCAAATGCCTTCTCAATATCGAGAGAGGCAATGACTCTGGACCCCACATTAGAGTGCTGGGCGTGTATATTCCTGCCATTATTTTTAGTGGCCCCTTAGGGGGTGAGCTCTACATTCCATATGAATGTTCAAATTCTACTACCATACACATACGGCAATACAGTGTATGGCTGGCTTTAGGCTCAGGGCTAAGTATCAGGTTACCTTTGCAGCCCTTTACCCCCTATCAATGCTGTGCTCTACCAACCTGTTTGCCTGCTGGAGCCCTCAGAAATGCCTAGTACTTATGTCTATCGTATGCCTTTTTGCAGAGATACAAGGCCGATTGCCAGGTCAGTATCTGTGTAATTTCAGAAATGTTGGTTACACAGGACTTTTAACTCAGATATCTTAAAGGGGAACAGGGTGACAGAGGAACGGCCATGGTAGGTTTCAGCAAGGGGAGAGTGGGGAGTCTATCCTGTAAACCTTTGACATTACAGTGACTAGTAGATAACCGGTAACATGAGGCTACTTTAAACAGAAGCCAATTGACTTGACAACCTGATTTATGGCCCGTACACATGATCCGAAAATCGGATGACAGATCGTCTGGTTTTTTTTTGCATGCTAATCTCAGATCGAATCGGAAGAGTTTACTAAAGTCGCAAAAATTCTCGTATGATAGAATAAAAAATCAGAAATGATGTCATGTGTTGTAGTGTATTTGTATTGTATTTTCGGACAACAACTGTACTGATTAAATGAAAATCGTTTGTCTGATCGAATATTGGATGAACTGTCATGATCATCCTTCGAAAGCCCTATTCTAACGATCCGATTATTGTACAATCGCCTCAAAAGTGTGATTTTTGTCAGATTTTCGGATCGTGTGTACGGGCCATAAGACCAGCCTTTTCCAATACTTTATACATGGAGGAACCTGTAAGGTAACTTATAGGGTTTCAGGGAACCACTACCAATAATACTATATCTACTTTACATTAGCATGGTGATAAGTGGGACGAATGTTTCCTACGTTGATGCTTAGTGGGAAGAATGCTATCTTGCCAATAGCTAAAAAGAGTATTGGTGTCATTTGTTACATATCTGAGGGATTGGAACTACTGATCACTCAAGGAACCCCCTAAGTGAGACCACAGGGTTCCATGGAACCCCAGATGAGAAAGAGTAGTATACATGGTAGAGAGCTGTAAGGTCGTTGTCAACATCCCAACAATACTCCAAAGACGCATAGAAAAAAACAATCAATTTTATTAAAGAACAAAATAAAATGTTAATAGTGGTGATATTAATGATTAAAAGACTGGCTTATACTGTACATATTTGCAAATAGCACAGGAAATTTCTGCCAAGAGCCTTGGACATGGGTTAGATATGCAGTGAGACATCCAACGCCTTTCAAAATGACAGGTTTATGATCTTCTTCAGTAATGTTCATATGGCACATATAGGTATTTTATAATACAAAAAACAGCCATAAGTATACAGTACACATTTTCATACATACATATATAAAGTCAACATGCAAGAAGCGCATACATTATATGAGTACTGACCAGGCCAGATGAGAAAGATGGATTTAAAGTTTTTTTTTCCATTTTGGATAGAGTATTACCATTGGTGTCCCATTGGGGTGATTTATTTTCACTTCCCATCCTATAGCCAAAACAGGAAGTGAAAGGACCAGATCTAGAAAAAAAACTTTTGCCTTTAGTTATACTTTAAGCAGCCAATAGAAATATATATATATTTTTTTATTCATCCAGTGGCTTGAACAGACAAAAAAGACTCAATTCCCCCATCTGTACACTAGAGGTGGATAGGGGAATCCTCCCTGCTGAGGTATTGTATTTTGACAGCAGAGAGACTGTCAGAATACAGTGATTAGCGCTGCCGGCTACAGATGGCAGCACCATTCGAGCCGCAAAATCCAACAGGGCGGCTGTACAGAAGTCCATCCTCCTCACTTGTGTGCATGCGGGAATCTGTCCAGTTTAGGGGGGGGGATGTACCATGTGGAAAGCTGTGCCATCCTCATTACATATGTGCCCTGGCTTTTATTTTGGTGCTATTCACATTCAGTGCAAGAAAACTGACAAAGGTGCAATTTGGCATCTTTGCCCTGGGCACAGTATGACCTTGTCCCGCCAGTGAGATTACCAGTTCTTAACAGTCCTGCACCCCAACCTCATTTCCATCATATGGAGGAGGTGTTATCTGGTTAACTGGAGAAAATTAGGCTGATTAGTTAAAAGGACACAATGTTTTTGTTACAATCAACAGGTATTGAAAGGAGAAGTATGGGATTAAAAAAAAAAAATAAACATACATACTTCCCTCTATGCTGCACAATCTGTGTGGTGCTGCAGATGTCCCATGTCTAGGACTGAGAACTGATCGAGCACATGACCGCTGATTTCTCAGTTCTTGGTCTGCTCCAAGCAGAGAACAGTGGATGTCAGTCACCACTTTCTGTTCTGCCCCTCCAGTGTTCACTGGAGAGCTGGGCTGGCGAGGGGACGGGAGCAGCTTACTCTGGCTCTCAGCCATATTCTGAAATGTGGAGCCAGCTTTCAATCAGGCCGTGAAGTAAATTCCAACAATATTGTAAGGATGCTTCCCAAGCTTGGAGCAACTCTGCCACGTCGTTGGGTGGGGACAGCTCAAAGGTGGAGAGATGAACCATAAATATTCTAGTGCCTGGCCATATGGGAGCAGAGTCCAGGGTTCAGTTGCCTGGAGGGCACCCCTATGCTGGGGGGGGGGGCTCTGCCCCTGGGTAGAAGGAAAGAGTCAAGAGAGAGAAGCAGCTGAAGCCTCACATCCTTCCAGCCTTAGCTATACTTAGCTGAAGCCATCCTTGGAGTCATTGTGACCTGTCCAGCAGGAGGCTTGTTCAGCAGTCACGTGGGCTTTAGGATACACCAAAGGGACTAAGTGAGTAGCTTTAACTACTAAACCCCAGAACCTGATAGAGGTGAAGCAATACCCAGCTAGCTTTCTACCTAGAGACAGCTTAGAGCCATTCAAAGCCAGCACAACTACCCTACACCTCTTGCTTGGGGAATCTAAGGAGCAGCCGGGTGCCTTGGCATTTTCTACAAAGATGGAGCACCTGCATTCAGTGAATGGAAACCTTGCTTTTCCAGTTGAGCTGATCCCTTTATCCTTCCGGAGGACAGCTTTGTGATTTTTGCTAGCTAGAGACAGTTCCAAGTCCTCAAGTTGCATTCAAGTTACAGATCTGGGCATCCCATAACTTCCCATCCCCATCCAAGTTCATCGCCTAATAAACCAAAAACAAAACAAAGCACCCAGGACTGGTTCTTGATTACTGAATGAATGCCAGAAAATTCCTGTTTCCTGGCTGTGTATGGGAAGGGGGTCCAAAAATCCAGCGTCTCCTAAGGGATAGCGCTACATATATATTGTACTACAAACCAGAATTATTTTTTTTGCTTGACATTTTTGTGATAAAAATGAATCAATCTAACCGGTGTCTGTCTTTCAGTGTCTCTAGCAGTATAACGCACAATTACGCTTCTCCTGGAGACTTTGCTGTGTTTGTGGAGTGTTCCACCAGTGAATGGCATGTGACAGCACAGGGAAACATTATAGTGGAAGAAGCCAGTGGCAGCCTTAGGGTCAGTGGCTGTTTCAGTCAGCATGAGAACAAAGATGGGGTCTGTGTCGCTATGTATGGGGAGGCCCTGTGGATCCAAATAGAGCTGAATACAGGTGAGAAATGAGGCCCTTTATTCATATACACAAACTTGGTAATCACAGAACTCCCTGCCTGTAGAATGGCTCCTATAAACTGTGTAGGTGACATATTGGTTTTAAATCTTATTTATCAGCAGAAGTCATAATGGAGTGTAGAGTCTCATCGTATCTCCATATTGATGTCCAGTAACTAAATATTAAGGCTTGTACCACATTCTTTCAGCATCAGTTCTAAATTGTTTTATCAGATTGTTAATGGTTAATCCTTGCCATGACCGGAAGCCCTGCAGGGATTAACACTGAACTCATCTAAAATATTTTGGTATTATATCTTCACCTGCCAAAAATCTATTTATGAAGTACATTAAATGTTTTATATGTATTAATGTTATACCCCTGGGGCTCTAAATCCCTAGCAGCGTATCTAGAAAAAGAGCATTCAATAACTGAAGGGGATTGCTATGGGGAATAATGTTATGAATGGGGGGCACTCTCTAGGGTTTTATGAAGCATAGTAAACAAACAGAGCATAGGGATGTCACCTCTGAGAGATACTGTGTAATAAGCCAGTGGGTAATATAATTTATGAACATGTATACAAACCTGAAGTGTCATTGTTGGTTGGCAAATCCTATGGTTTCAGTGACTTCACCGGACAAAGTTAAATACTTACTGACATTTTTTTTTCATAATATTCCACCATTACAGGCACCAATATGAATGTCTCCCTGCTAGCAGACAATAGAACTTTGGTGGAGTCCAGTGTACAGATTGGAGACCCTGCACACAATCTGACCCTGGACACAGCATCTCAGCACCTTATTGGTCCAGGATTCCATCATCTGCAAATAGTAGCATCTAGTGATCACACCTCTATCAGACTCAATACCAGTATCATTGTCCAACTTATTGAAGCAGTATCTGGCTTGCAAGGGCAGTTGTCCACCACCAGACTGCAAGCAGGTAAAGAATTGCAGATAAATGTATCTGTGTCTCGTGGAGCACCAATGGAACTAAAGATTGAATTCAAAGGATCTAATGGAACCTTCAGCCATTCCAGAGAAAGCCCAACAGAACAGACACAGATATCCAATATCTCTCTCAATGTGGAAGGTATGTTCCTATTCAGAAAGTCTTGTGCTATCCAAACTTGGGCAGGAGATTCAATTTGACCATTGGGCCTCCTCAATAACGTATCTGAAATAATTATATCTATGTTGACTAAGCTCTCAGATTTTCCTTCACATGTTTCCAGAGTAGATTAGGAAAGTAAAAGAAGAAAGTGAACGGTTTCTAGGGACAATTAAGATCTCTTATTTCATACTCATTCAGCAATGAGTCCATTGTGTGTTTATAATACTATTAAAAATTGGCTGTTAGAAACCATCATGTTGGAAATTCATTTAAAACTATCAAAAATAAAAATATTGTGTAGATAATAAGCTTTAAAGATGAAGTCACACTGCAAGGGTTAAATGTCCATAGGGGATAGTAGTAGTAGTAGTAGTAGGGGAGAGTAGGGGATAATGAATAATGTGAAATACTTACCTTATTCCTTGCGCTAACAAACGTCCTCCTCTTCGTAAGACCAGTCCCCTAAAATAATACTGTTCAAATACATAAAGGAACATCATAAAGTTAAATTAAGACAGATCTTGCACATATGAATAGCAAAAGCTATGGTAACAATACAAGATCTCGCATGAACGTAGTTAAGCATATTAGAAATAATTAAACATTTGACAAGAAGCAGAAAGAAGTATTACATGCAGGAATGAGAGCTCCAATGTATTCGATTCTGCAAACCTTATAGTGGTACAGAGATAAAACAGTTCAAAAATAGTCCACTTGAGCTTGTACAATTGAAGTGTACAAGGGAAAAAAAGGAAAGGGAGGGAGAGAGTAGGGAGGGGATAGTGAGAAAGAGGGAAATAGAAACCAAAATGCGTGACCTCCAATACACCTAATTCTTTGTACCCAGCAATATTGTCCCGAGAATGCAGATACACCTTCTGCCTTAGGCTTTAGTTGTATTGTGTGTCAGGTAGAAGACATAATTATCTGATATTCTGATCCAAGGGGGGTGACCCAGAGAGAATGGAAGGGAGAGATAGGAACTGGTTAGAGAGGGGAAAGGGTAGGTAACTGAGAGAGAAAAATGGGTTACAGAATGTCAAGAAATAGGAGCCACGTGGCTATTGTGTTGTCTTACTAAATCAATCAAGGGTACCAAATTAATCTAAGTTCAATTCAGTCCTTTGGCCTTATAGGTTTCAGAGGATTGGAATCTTTCTATGCCTGCCACGTGTTATTGAAGTGAGTTAGTCTGTCTAGTTTGTAGTACCTAATGAATTCAAATCAATATCATGAATATGGCCTACATACTCTACCCACTCCTTCAGAGAAGGAACTGTGGGAGATCTTCAAAGTCTGGGAATCAAAACTTGTGCTGCATTTACCAAGTGTCTGGACAAATGTTTTTGTGCAAGATAGAGATCAACTGTTTCAAGTAAATGAGAACAATTCTGGACAGTAAGGGAGGTTCAGGTCTGTGACTTGCCGAATCAGTGAATGGATTTTTTTCCAGAAGGTTTGCAGTGGTGTGCAATAGCTGTCCAACAATATCACATACAATGGAGTGGCATTGCATTGTACTTGAGAATGTTAAGGGCCCGTCCATATCCCAAAAGTATTGGAAAGTGGAGGCTGCAGGGGGATCAAGGAATAAGGTAAATAATAAGTTATTCACCTTATTCATCATTCACTAGGCAAAACAAGCATTTAACCCTTGCAGTATGGAGGACACACTGAAAATGTACAGTTCTGTGTAGAAAAAATGCAGCATGCTCTACCTTTTTTCTGCACCTGAAACTGACGGCAATGGTGTGAACTAGAGCCATTGGAATACATGGAAAACACTGTGCATGCATTTTAGTGCAGAAAAAAAGCACACAGGACTGCACCTGGTGTGAACTAGCACTAGTTTACCCTACTGTAACTATTTATTGCAATATGTTTCCATTTCATATGTATTATGTAAAGCATTTTTTACAATTCACGCAGCACTCACTAGAATAAAGATGAATAATTATGAATCAATTTAGATCATTCCTGATGTTATTACATTTATTTGGATGCTTCAAACATTAACAAAAGGCCCAAACTATTGGATCCTGTCATCTAAATAAAACAAATGCTTTAGCTAATTAAAAAAGGAGACGGGGTGGGACTTTAAATGAAGCACATAGGTTGTCAAAACATAGGTTTTATTAAATATGAAAAAATGGTACATGATAAAATTCATAGGTTGTATAATGTAAACAATTCATATACTGTATATACTAACAATTGGATGAAATGCCTCACAATTCCAAACAGTTCATATAGGATAGTAAATAAGGACAATTCACATATGGAAAATAGAATGAAAATGTATACACCACATGATGAGTTTGAGTACGGCATATGACCGCTCTACGCGTTTCGTGGAGGTTATATCCACTCCTCAGGAGCATGCACGTAACTAATATCTGTAATTACAATAGGGAAATGTCTGGGTAATTTCACCATATCTCAGATTATGAGATAAGCAGATAAAGATAGAGATTAAAAAAACCTCACTCTCTGCAATACTTACAAACACAGCTGTTTACTGAAGTGTGGCACCAGGAACCGGAAACACCCAAAGGGGTAGGGTGGAGGCCTGGGCGCTGGGCGTCACGCCCTGCATGCCAGAGATGTGCATCTCCTCTATGTGGCGCCACATCTCTGATGTTGTATACATCCAGAAGCTATGCGGGAGTATGGTTTTGGCACTGATGGTGGGTGGCTCCTTTGCTTGATCGTTGGCGCCTCCCTTCTCCGCTGCATGCTTGCGTGACATTGGCGGGCGTGTGGTGTCTGTGCCTTTATAGGTTCCATCTCCAGCTTGTCCACTCTGGTGATTTGTCTTTGCTTCTGCTTGATCCACTATACACTCTCCTTTGGATCTTAGTTTCTCACGCTTCAGCCCAGGTAATGTTTCCACTAATATCCCCCTACATCTGGTTTTGTCACTATGCTTTCTTACCTTTCCTGGTGGTTGATTTTTTTTTATTTCCTAACCTCTTCATCTGCACCCTTTGGGTTCCCATTCACCATCTTTCACTTATTGTCCTGCTCAATTTTGATACAGGACACTTCACAAAGTGTACATTCACTTTATTCCTTTTTTATAGAAGCCCTCCCATGATTGGTCAGCACCCTTGGTTACGTTAAGCCATCCTATTTCCCGGACAATGGGTTTCTGGATAAGGCCCCTGTTTGGGTTTATGAAGGAGGAGAAACAGAAAAGCGCCACTGAGCGCAAAGTATTTATTGGTAATAATATAAGGCTTAAAACACATTAAAGTAAGGAATGGTAAACTCCTCAACAGATCAGTGTCCCAGGGAACAGCCACTAGCGCTGATGTGGAATGGGTATACCCGCCGCGATGACCGCGGTGAACAACAAGGAAGCCGGCAAGTCCTGTGAGGTGTTCCGGGTAGCTGGGATGGAAGTCAGCTTCAAGCACAGGGTCAGGAGGTGTGTGTCATGGGGAGACAGGTGATCACTTGAGAAAGGAGCACGCATGCTTTCGTACGGACTTCGCGCATGCTTTGGAATGCGTTGTGATTCCCTGTCCCCCCGTGATGTCACATGCCCCCTGATGCTGCGCTTCAAGCTGGCTGCCATCCCAGTGTGGTGCAGCCTTACTCTTCCTAAACAGTGTACGCAACATTTTTCTTCAGCAGAAGCTACAAAACATACCACAGAAAACAAGTCTGCTTCAGTTGAATTTTAGCACAAATCCTGGCACGAGCCCCCAAATGTTTTGATCCCGGACGAGCCCCCAAATATTTTGCTTTGCGTTTATCTATTAAGATTCTTGCGGTAAAATCAAGGAAGTTTAGAATTCTGTGGTGTATCAATGCTTTTACTAAACAGAAAATTTGCTCATACAAACTATAGGATACACAATAACACATAGCTTACAAAAATATGCCTACAACATGTATAATAAGTAAACTAAACGAGTTATTCAACTTAGGGGTCAAGATGTAACGTCCTTCTTTGCTCAGTCCAAATCAAAAGTTCTGCAAAGTTCTCCAGCACATGGCAGCCATGTCCTTCATCTCCCTCTTCCCAAACACAACTCTATTGACTGCTCCCATGTGGCTTTCCAAAAAACCTCCAGCCCCTCCCACCAACTTCCTGTATATACACTTCCTGCAGAGAACTTCCTACCTAGCAGTCCAACTGCTCTATTTACATATCAATGGAGGGGGAAGGGGGAAGGGGGAAGCCTGACTTCCCTTCAAATCTAACTCCATATTATGATACATAAAGTCACTAAAACTTGGCCATGGCAACACACCCAGCTACCCGGAAAAACGTCACAGGACTTGCCGGCTTCCTTGTTGTTCACCGCAGTCACCGCGGCGGGTATACTCGCACCACATCAGAGCTAGTGATTCTTCCCTGGGGCACTGATCTGTTGAGGTGTTTACCATCCCTTACTTTAATGTAAGTGCTTTAAAGCTGATGTTACTACTAATAAATACTTTGCATTCAGTGGCACTTTTCTCTTTCTCCTTTTCATGCTGTTGCCACAAGCTGACTTCACTCAAGAGAAAAGCGGTGTCTTCAGTGCTGGTTCCCCCATCAAAACCTACCAACAGCGAATTTTGACTTGAACACTTTAACTTCTTATCCCACACTCCGGACTTCACAGTGTTTCATACACTATTGTTATTGGTTTACGTTTTACCTCCTGAGCGCTTACATTTATTTTCTATTGTCTGTTTGGGTTTGTAGGCCGCCCCTTCTACCTCAGCTCCCAGTTGAGATGCCCCTTTGGGTGTTTCCAGTTCCTAGTGCCACACTTCAATAAACAGCTGTGTTTGTAAGTATTGAAGAGAGCAAAGTTTTTTAATCTCTATCTTTATCTGCTAATCCCCTAATCTGTGATATCGTTAAATTACCCAGACAGTTTCCTATTGTAATTACAGATATTAGTTACGTGCATGCTCCTGAGGAGTGGATATAACCTCCACAAAATGCGTAGAGCTGTCATATGCCGTACTCAAACTCATTTGTGAATTATGTCCTTATTTACTATCCTATATGAACTGTTTGAAATTATGAGGCATTTTACCCAATTGTTTGTATAAATATGAATTGTTTACAATATACAACCTATGAATTTTATCATGTACCATTTTTATATATTTAATAAAACCTATGTTTTGATAACCTGCGTGCTTCATTTAAAGTCCCACCCAGTCTCCTTTTTTATTTATATGAATAGGGATGGAGGCATATGACCCATTAGGCCATTGCCTCATGCAAAGTCCCAAATTGTTCTCTTCTCCTTTCTAATGTATTAGCTGTTTTCGTTATAATTTGCTTTGGATTAGTTAAATTCGTTACTATTGTGATTCAGAGATTCAGATACATCCAAAACTGTGAATAATGAAAATTTTGTCAGAATTTCGATTAGTAACGTAACAAGTTGCACATGTCTACTCCTGAGTGCTTGTACTGTGCCTTGCAAAAGTGTTCATACCCCTTGAAATGTTCCACATTTTGTCATGTTACAGCCAAGAACGTAAATGTATTTTATTGGGATTTTATGTGATAGACCAACACAAAGTGGCACATAATTGTGAAGTGGAAGGAAAATTATAAATGTTTTTCAAAATGTTTTACAAATAAATATGTGAAAAATGCGGCATGCATTTGTATTCAGCCTCCTTGAGTCAATACTTTGTAGAACCGCCTTTCACTGCAATTACAGGTGCAAGTCTTTTTGGGGATGTCTCTACCGGCTTTGCACATCTAGAGAGTGGCATTTTTGCCCATTCTTCTTTGCAAAATAGCTTAAACTCTGTCAGATTGGATGGAGAGCGTCTGTGAACAGCAAAGTGCCGCTAACCCTCAGGAAAGCCACAGGTGCACTGCGCTGCACCCCCGGTGTGGGTAAACCGCATCGCATCAGTGTGAAAGCAGACTTAGGCCCCTTTTACAGGATCAGTCCAACCCAATTGGACTCTCCATTCACCGCTATGGAGCGGCAGATGTAAACGGACTGTACCTGCCTACCTCCAATTCGTTCTGTTAAAAAAACAGAAAGGCATCCACCCCCTTCCGTCTGCGCAGATAGAACTGGAGGGCCCCTAGAGTAGAGTTGGCTGTGTGTATGTTCACTCTGCATATGCAGAGTGGACACGGATCTGTCATCCACCCGATCCGCTCCTTGTGGCCCACGACCGGTTACCAAGTTGCTTAAGTGGCCCCCGCTCTTCAAAAGGTTGGGCACCTCTGTCTTATGGCTTTCTTTCAACAATGGCTTTCTTCTTGCTACTCTTCCATAAAGGCCAGATTTGTGGAGTGCACGACTAATAGTAGTCCTGTGGACAGATTCTCCCACCTGAGCTGTGGATCTCTGCAGCTCCTCCAGAGTTACCATGGGACTCTTGACTGTTTCTCTGATTTATGCTCTCCTTGCCTAGCCTGTCAGTTTAGGTGGACGGCCATGTCTTGGTAGGTTTGCAGTTGTTCCATACTCTTTCCATTTTCAGATGATGGATTGAACAGTGCTCCATGAGATGTTCAAAGCTTGGGATTTTTTTTATAACCTCACCTGCTTTAAACTTCTCCACAATGTTACCCCTGACCTGTCTAGTGTGTTCTTTGGCTTTCGTGATGCTGTTTGCTCACTAAGGTTCTCTAACAAACCTCTGAGGGCTTCACAGAACAGCTGCATTTATAGTGGGATTAAATTACACACAGGTGGACTCTCTTCACTAATTAGGTGACTTCTGAAGGCAATCGGTGCCACTAGATTTTAGTTAGGGGTATCAGAATAAAGAGGGATGAATACAAATGCACGCTATACTTTTCAGATATTTGTTTGTAAGAACATGTGAAAACCATTTATCATTTTCCTTCCACTTCACAATTATGTGCCACTTTGTGTTGGTCTATCACATAAAATCCCAATAAAATACATTTACGTTTTTGGTTGTAACATGACAAAATGTGGAAAATTTCAAGGGGTGTGAATACTTTTTCAAGGCACTGTATTTCTGTTCTGTCATAAAGACACTGCAGAAACCTATACACTACTATTTACATGCTTTAATTCGAGAATGATTGCATAGTTATCTTATGTATTGTTTGTATCTACAGGTACATATACGGTTACAATCATAGCTGCGAATTTAGTTTCTAATTCAAGTTTGGACATTGGACACATCACCGTAATAACCAACTCTACTATACATGAAGGTAATAAGAACATTCAAAACTGTATCTTAGAATAATGTCTGCTAGGCAACAGTTAGCTATACTTACATAACTACAGGCAGTCCCTGAGTTACGAACGGGTTATGGACTGTAGGTTCGTTCTTAAATCGAATTTGTTTGTAAGTCGGAACTGTACATTTCTAAGTGTAACTTCAACCTGTGCAGTGATGTGGGATGTTCCCGGGCACTGCTATGTGTGCAGTTGTGGTATATGGGGCTCTTTTGGCAATGCTATGCAGCACTGTGGGATTTGTCTGGTGCTGCTCGGCCGTATCTGTATGTATATTTTTAAGTATGAATCCAATCTACAGTATATCATATAGAAAGTGCTAGTGAAATCTGCTTGCAGCCACACTCATGAGAGATGTGAGCCAGGAGGTTTTGTAGAAGAATGCACATACAGTTGTGCTCATAAGTTTACATATCCTGGCAGAATTTATGATTTCTTGGCCATTTTTTCAGAGAATATAAATGATAACACAAAAGCTTTTCTTTCACTCATGGTTAGTGTTTGGCTGAAGCCATTTATTATCAATCAACTGTGTTTACTCTTTTTAAATCATAGTTTCTGCTGTCATTTTGATGTAAAAAGAGTAAACACAGTTGATTGATAATAAATGGCTTCAGCCAAACACTAACCATGAGTGAAAGAAAATTTTTTGTGTTCTCATTCATATTCTCTGAAAAATGGGCAAGAAATCATAAATTCTGCCAGGGTATGTAAATTTATGAGCACAACTGTAACAGCGGGCAAAAGGCCACAAAGGTACTTTTGATCGATGTTGAGTGTGTTCTTTAGTATAACCTCCTGGCTTTTATCTCCACTTTTGGACTCTATCAGTACGCATGTGTTATGAATTTATTTGGAACTAGTGTAATATTTATCCTTTTTGTATTTCAGGGACACAAGACAGACATAGAGAAAAAGTGATCAAGGTCAGCAGTTTCATCTACTACCCATCCTCTTCGTACATTATAAAACATATTTTTTTGGTGTTGGATAGAGCTGGGAAGGCTTAGAACCTTTACTCAGGTTTTTATCTATCTATACACTTGCAGTTGACATGTCGGCTCGGGCCCGCAGCCATATATTTTACGAGTACCACTGCCCTCAAAGCGGCCCAGGGCAGGCAGCCTTGCCGGCCTACAGGGAAATTTCCCAGTATCCTGGTAGGCCAGTCCGGCTCTGACTGCTGCACCCGGTAAGAGACTCAGGGCTATGGGCCCCAGATTCTGAGCTATAGCCCCAGAAGCCACCCTCAAGCAATGCCACTGCCATGGACCAGTTAAAGTGATATTAAACCCAAAACCAAAAATGTCCTATTTTGCAGTTCACCAATCACTAAATGTGGCGGTTGCATTAGTTTTCCTGCAGTATTGTCAGTCTGTGGTGGTGTGCCAGATATACAGATTTAGATACACTAACAAAGTAAAGCCAAACTCCAGCTAACACTTTTTAAGCAGTTACAGAAACCTTTTTGGAATAAAGGTTTTGCATAAATAAATAAAAGCTGACCATTGTAAACACTCCCAACAGTGCTAAATGGTTTGTCTTGACCCTATAACTGCTATATCCATCTTTATTCTGTTGAAAAACAACAGACATACAGGCAGGATCACTAGGTGACAATAAAAGAATAAAAGCCTGAAAAAGAAAACATATTCAGTTTAAATTTAATAAATGTTTACTTTTGAGTTTAATGCTGCTTTACTATATAGATTAGTCAGCGAGAATCAATTTACAGCAGAATCTCATTGATCCTGAATGCACAAGGAGGTTTGTTCCACCTAATCAAACCTAGACAAGTTTCCTAATGAACAGAAGATCTGTCTGGCAGTTGACTAGACCATGAGGGTGGGGAGAAATTACTGGAACCAATCCCCCGTGACTCCCCCAGCATCACAACCATCTTCTCCTCCTCTCCCTCCCTGCTTGGTTTCAGTAACTGTGTTCCCCTGGTATCATGTTCACCCCCTTTCACAATCAGAGCCTCCCTTTCTGCAGCTCCGATCCCCCTGTGCGCCCCTCTTGTAGCACTGCTGGGTTTCAGGATAGAGGGGAGGGGGCAGTGAACATGTCATATTAACTAACCCCTTCATTTCTTGAATAAACACCGTAAGCAATGGGTACCGATTGTCCCTGTGTTTATTTATAACGGAAGCATAGTAAACTGTGTTACTGTGCTTCAGTCTGTGAATGAACAAGGAGCCTCTGTACAGAGCACTTTCTGTTCATGCATTCTGCTGTGCAGCTGATGCTGCAGAAAAGGGGATTGAGGAATCTATGTCCTCAATATGTCCTCACATGGTACTCTGGCCATGTGAATGAGTTGTTTGTTTATGCAGCTAGAGCCACCTGTTATTTTATTGAGGACTCAGCGGCTGTACAAACACAGCCACAGGTCCTAATTTGACAGGTATGCAGGTGCGGGTATGCGGCCCAAATACACACAGTCTGTGTTTGGTGCTGTACACCTGCACCCACATGCTTGGGGGGGAGGACTGTCAGGTAAGCTGTACGGGGCCCCATGATTTCTAACAGCATCCCTGGACATGCATACTTTATATGAAACATATTTTTGTTTAGTTAATTGGGTTTAAGTGACAAAGTAGGTAGTGGGGTTTACACCTATGCTTGTTAGGAGAACAGTTAAAAGTGAAAAATAACTGCTTTGGTAGCTCAGAGGTCCAAAGACAGCAACCTAACTGCCCCATCCAGGACAACTAGGTTGTTTAAAAATAACCACTCACTAGTGGTACTAACTCTTGGGTGTCAAACAGCCTGATATCCACTAACATCTGGTGCCCAGAGCTTTGGGAGAAGTTCCCCATGGTGCTATGCTTGCCAGTCCTCCAGACATAGGGATATCCGCCTCTATAAATGTTGTGGTATTATTTTGGCGTGCACATAGAGTTTTTTTCTGCCATAAGTAGAGATATACAGGTACCACACACAGATCCTGTTACAACCAAAGATCCTACTTAAATCTGGGAATAGCCATATAATGGATGTCCATATTATATAGATCTTATGAATCCCACCGACCCCTGCTGTGGTCAGTGCTGGCAATTCTAGTAGAGCTCAAATCTTAAAGTCCAGGAGGACCATAGGCCTTGAAAACTAAGGCAAGCTGCGTAGTCCTACACATATATCAAAGTGCTGCTACTATGATGCTTCTCACAATCTCTTACAGGAACTCATTAAAAAGAATTGGGCAATGCAGATAGAGCCCCGCAGACATGTCAACCCGTTTTCCAATATTAGTTTGCAAGTATGGAGGAACATTACTGATAATATCACCTGGTCATGTGGTAAGTGGGTAGTAATATAATCTCTCAGAGTATTTATTTTTTAAACTACTAAATGGGTCAAAATACTTGACAAGGATCCTAGACTGACTCCATTTTTTTGTTCCTGCAGGATCTTGCTGGTCGGGATGGTTTGCATGCTTAAAACAGAATATAATTGACCCCACCTCAAATAAGATTGTGATTCCTGCTGCCTGTCTGCCACCCCCTAATGCCGTATTCACTGTCCGAGCTGCTGCAGTTCTCAGTGATGGGGATACAGTGCAGGATGAACAATGCTTCTATGTGACGGCCAAGAACCAACTCAGACCAAGAATCAGGTCAACATACATACCTACTTTTGTTGCCTGCATGTTTGTTATGAATGTATTTTACCTCCAAGACTTTTTTTTCAATACTTTATTTTCGGCACAAGGTAACCGAAAACACATAGCATATACATCAGAGATGTGTAGTATATGTAAAGTAAACCCAGGGAACTATGCAGGTGGTCATCTCTGTACCCCATGTTTTTCTAATCAAATTTGAATAGAGAGAAGAATATGAATAAGACAGAATGGAGGGGGAGGGGGGGAGGGAAAGGATCAACGTCCATCCCTCCGTCTGCCCCGGTATGGAAAACCTCCAATTGCCACAGGATATCAATTCAACCCAACAGGGAGAAAATAAAGTTGTGCCAGCAGAACCACTTTTTGAGGAATTTTCCCCTCGGTGGCCACCAGATCCTCAATTTAGTTAGTTTCAGTAACCTTTTTCAACCAAATGGAGATTGAAGGTGGTTGTCTCTGTTTCCAGAATAGCGGGATACAGCTTTTAAACTTTATTGTTTAAGGCTTAAACAATTGTGTTTGTAAAAGATGTCTATTTTATAGTGGTTAGCGCTACAGCGGTTCTACTGGACAATGTATAAGAACCTTAGGTAGAGATGTGACAGGCATTCAGATGTTTCCAATTTCTGACCACCAAACAAAAACTAGGATGCAACTGAGTATTATTTTTCTATTCCCTTATGTATTTAATACACACTGTAGCTGACATTAGAATGATGATATTATAGATCAGGACTGAGTGCTGGATACAAAAAGAAACAGCAAATGCTGAAACGTTTTTGTGCGTTTTTGCATTTTTGTTTCTGGCCTTGAACTCCCCTAATGTTATCCTATGAGGATGTTTTCTGAACACCCTAAAATCACATTTAGGAGAGGGAATTGTGACAAAAAAAAAAAAAATGCTGAGCGCTGTTAAATGCATGTAAACGCTGTAAACGTGCCTAATTGTGCCTAAACACTGGGCGCATTTAGCACAGCGGTTATTCAATGGAAACACAGAAAGACTCACCTAAACTCTACCGCTATATCAGGAGGTGTACGAGCAGAGTGTTGGTGCACTGGTTATAGCGTTCACTGCGATTCCATAATAAAGATGAGCTGGCAACCCAATAACATCTTCATTTAAGGAACTTTATTTTTGCACAACAGCAATGATAGAATCCAATAAAATGCTAATGCGTTTCAGACGAGGCCTTCCTCATAGACTACACTAATGACATTAAAATTAAATTGTTTAGCACAGCACTTATTTATTTCAATGGCCAGAATAAATTAAAATTCTGGCCAATGAAATAAATAACCGGCCGCCCAAACACTAAGCTCGCCTAAACTGGTTTGAAAGAATGCAGCTTAGGTGAGTTTATAACGCTGATTTTCTCCTGTCAGGATAAACAGCCTTTACAAGAAGCCAGCGTGCACTAGGCCTTATGCATTGACATACCTCCTTTAGACCTCAGTCTGTCCGGATAGTATGGTAACCTGCTGAATAAGCACCCTCCATTGACAGCGATAAGACATAGACTAATCCAACTTAGTTTTACTAATTTTCTCATCTTTATGTTATGAAAGCTAGCAGCTTACTGACGGAACCTGAAAAAGAAAGGAGCAGTCTATCTAAAGGCCTAAACTAACTAAAGGCCCAAACAGACAGAGAAGCCACGTTATACCACAGAAATGCAGTCTGCCCTGGGCTATTTGGGGGCACCATATAGTGTTGAGGTGTATGGTGTCGGACTCGCGAACGCTATCTGTGTTTCAGCAGTTTGCAATGAAAGAGAGACTTTACTGTAGTTGAAATTTTTCCACCCACAGTACAAGTAAAGTCCCGGTCTGGGACAGAGAGCAGTTCAGGAGCATGTAGGTAAGTGATCAAGGGGGAGGAGAATTGAGAGAGTTAACACTTTCATTGCCATGACCACCAATATGGGGGGGGGGGGGGGATAGAGTGGGCTAACTTTCACTGCCGTGATCACCAATGCAGGTAACGTGGATGGGAGGTTAATTTTCTTTGCCATGACCACAAATGCGGGGGGGGGGTTACATTACAATGCCTCTGACTACCATTGTAGGGGAAAGGGTTAACAGTACTGATACCAGTGCTGGGGGCTATTTTTGTGTCCACTGACACCAGTGTTGGGGGTTATTATTGCATCCATTGACACCAATGTTGGGGGTTATTATTGAACTCACTGTTACCAACTCTGCGGGTTATTATTGCATTAACTGACACCAGTGCTGGGGGTCATTGCACTCCAATGTCTTCAGTGTGCAATGTGATATGCTGCAAAAAAGCAGGAAATATATTTTTGGCCATTAAGGTGTAAAAATGCGCTGCTATTGTGCAGCCCTCTAGAAGCGTTGAGGGCCGCACTTGAGACCCTCTATACTTTTTAAGATGATCACCACTGTATTAATAAATACTTAAATTATTATATGTAGCAGTAATGGATACACAATAAGTGTCCCAAATATGTACTTAACGTATCCAAAAAAGTACAAAAGTACACAGTACATATGGCGCATGCCTCCTCTCCCAACATCCATGAGGCATTTTGACAACTGTTATCCTCATGTGCAGCCGAGAATGCCGCCGCTACTATCCATACCCTGAGCTGGCTGGCTCCCTGTTTGCTTAGTGATGCCTACTGTACTACTTACTGTACAGCCTCATACTGATCACATCTGCTTGGTCTCAAGTGTTCTCTATCCATGCTGTTTCATGCTAACTTCAATGTAAGTGTGCTGCTTATTTTAATAAAGTGATTTTTATTTGATACTGGCCTCAGCACCCTGCTATTCATTTTCTTTTGCATGTACTTACCTGTCTTTCAAGTAAATTGCGCTCTTGTTTGGACTTCTTTCATCATTTTGGAGAAGGTTATATATTTACAGATTATTCTCTTGTTTCAGCTGTCTGAGTAACTGCAAGAATATTAACCTTTCTGAGGCCATGGTGCTCTATGCTTCCTGTGAAAACTGCAATGCAGTTACATATACCTGGTACCTTCAGGATAACTTCAATAAGGTTAGTTTTCAGTTGTTAGCATTAGAGTGGTAACAGATGCTGGTCTTAATTTTTTAATGTAAATAACAAGGTACATATTATCAATCCCCATAACAACCAGTGAAAAATCATCATTTATTGTTTAAACCACAAAGCCTGCCAGTGGATTCACTATTTTTCTACTTCCGAGAAAGTCCCTGCAAAGTCCGCCGTTGGCACTGGCATCTTCTGGGTGCCAGTCTTTGGCTGCCTTGATTGGCCAGGATGGCATGACCTCACTCTCATGTATGTGCAGAAGTGCAGTCATCCCAGCATACAGGCAGTGTGCTGAAATGTAAACTGAGCTGCACACTGTGGGGTTGATTTACTAAAGCTTGAAAGTGCAAATTTAGGTGTAGCTCCACACAGAAACCAATCAGCTTCAAGATTTTATTGTCAAAGCTTGATTGGACAAGCTGAGGTTAGAAGCTGATTGGCTACCATGCACTGCTGCACTGGTTTTTGCACTTTCCAGCTTTAGTAAATCAACCCCTAAGGCTCCATGCACAGTAGTGTAAAAATCGCTGCCTCTGCAGGAGTTTTGTGCTTTGCCTGTAGTAGCAGTTCATCCATGCACATTAGGATGATTACAGGCATATTTTGAGCTCAGCGATTAGAGTCAGGAAAAAACCCTTCTGGTCTACGTTTATGACAGGAGCTTTCTGGCAGAAAAAAACGCTAAAATGTCTTAAACTCACCTAAACTGTGTACAAAAATGCTCAATATGAGCATATTATTTCTATGCCCAGAGTGGATGGAGCATCAAAGATCAGTGTGCATTCTAAAGAAGACTGCAAACAGGCAGGTAAGTGTATTTTATTACAGAAGGGACATTGCATGTCTCTTCTGTTATAAAGACCCTGTCTGTTCGCCATTTTTTTAAACTTTAGTTATGCTTTAACTATAGCCAATGCTACAGAGAAAAGTTGTATCACTTTCCCATCCCTTTCTGCCCTCTCCACCATTCACATAAATTTTACTACTATTATTACTCATCATGTTCAGTGAATAGAGAATTAGTTGATTGATAGGATTCCACTAAAGCCGGCCATAGAAGGTTTGAATCTCAGCCGGTTCAGCAGGGACTGGCTGAGATTCGATCCATGGGCAGACTGTTTCTACCCAAGTCGATTTATCGATCGTCTTGGGTACAGCCATCATATCGGATTTTTACTTGCCATTATTGCCAGCTATAGCTACTAGTAATAATCACTGTGTTCTCCTGGCAGGGACGGCTTCCCGCAACCCCACCCCCTTCACCCTATCTGGAAGAACACAATCGCTCCAGGGAAGGGATTCCACCATCAACATTAAGGCTGGGTTCACACTGTAGGACGTTGCGGCTCATAGCAGGAGTCTGGGGCATCTCTGAATTTTGGGCTGAAATCGGACCTGAAACGGAAGAAAAGACGCACAGGGCTCCTGTGCAATTTGCACCGGAACCGCTGCGGAGATGTGTAATCCGGCTTCATAGAGAGCCGGTCACAATCTCCTGCTATGAGAATTGGATGCAGGGAAAGCCGCATCCAATTCGCAATAGTGTTAACCCTGCCTGACAGTGTTGCTGGAGGAATCTAACAATTTTCTTTCCCTGCAACAGTAAAATTGCATCTATGGTCTGCCTTAACATTCACAGGATGTAAAGTATTGTGGAATTGTAGTAATAGGAATTCACAGTGCTGGAAGACAGCTGCTCAGGGCAGTATCCGATTGCTGTGAGAAGACACTACAGGGATGATTTTTAGCAGAAGCCTGCAGGTAATGTGATAGACACCATTACACATAATTCATTGGCATGGTGCTATATCCCCCAAAAGCAAGAAATAAAAAACTTCAGTTTTAACCTTTTTTCCAAAAAAATAAAAATAAGTGATGCCGTAATAACGGTATAAGAAATGTTAGCTAGAGTTGAATTACAATTTATTTAATTATTACTTACAGGGTGACAGCTCTGATGTGTAATTTTATTGTACAATAAACTGTTTTGTCAACCCATTACAGAAAGTGGAAAAATAAAGGGTCTAATGGCAGGATCAACAAGTAATAAAACTATATTACTGGGGTGACTGCTGCTGCGAACTGCTGTGCTAATGCTAATGACAGATTGCATCATATATGTCATTTTTTCCATAAAGTTTTTATTGAAGTTTTATATAGTACAACAGAATGTGAAACATCTTCCAAAGTATTATAACAGAGAATAGAAATTTACATCCTGTTGCAAGCATCCATTGCAAAGTTGTTATAGAGAGAACTACAAGAGGCTATCAACCAATAATGAGCCATAGATAATTAGTGGCAGACTTTTGCCACTTTTGTAACTTAGCATCACTTCTGTCTGTATTCCAGCGTTGTATTTAGGTTTTGTGCTGCCCTAGGCCTGACTAATCTCATGCACCCCCCTAATTTAAATATGGGCCACCCTTTCCTGTCAAGGCCACACCCCTTCCTGTTTAAGACCCGCCCTGAAATTTCCTAGTGGGGACACTAGTTCTGAGGGCCTTTGGGGGATTGGAATGGATTTATTTAAGAGATTTCCTCACACTTCCTATTTGGCTATGGGGCAGCACAACAACTCGTTGGTTGGGGCCCGCCACTTGGGCCCCTTGGGACACCTGGGTCCCCTACATATGTATGGGCTGTCCCCCTCTGATGGGGGCCTGCCGGCAGCAAGTGTAGCTGCTTTATGGGGGTGCCAGACTGGTTTGTCTACCGGCCCAGTACACCCAATAAGACTAGAAGTGTAGTGCAAGCCATTCGGGACTCTTTTCGTGCTGCCCCCCTGCAAAGTGCCGCCCTAGGCCTGGGCCTTGTTGGCCTAGGCCAAGATACAGCGTTGCTGTATTCTCATGTGTCATAGTGAAAAATTCTACAACTATGGGAGTGTGAAGGTAGGCTGTCAGTATTGGGGTGAAAGAGTAAAAAGAGTTGACCTTCTTGCAGCTCTATCTAGCCATAAGCATGGTCTCGGGGAAGAAGAAGGGAGGGATAAAAACAGTAAGAAAAAAAAAGGGGGGGGGGAGAAGTAGGGTATGTAGGGTTATGGAAAGAAGGTAGGGAGAAGGAAGCAGAGAGTAGAGTGGGAGAAGAGAACACAATCTAGCGATTACAGTAAAGCCAAATAATGAGAATTGCAAGAAAAATAAAAATTTTATCTATCTCTATCCCTCAACTCCCCCCATCCTCTATCATCTCCTCCCACCATATATGTATTTTTTTATTTTGCCCATAGCTCTACTTTAAAGCCTAGTACACATGGGCCGAATGCCGGGTGGCATCAGCCTGTTCAATAGAAACCGGGCATTTGGCCCGTGTGTATGGCAGCCAGTCTGCCAGAAGCCGGCAATTTGCCCAGCTTCTGTGGAAGGGTCATGATCGAAAAAGGTCTGCCGACCAGATCCCGATCAGCACTCTCAGTGATTGGCTGAGAGCGCTGACCAGAGTGTTCTGGCGGGGGGGAGGAGGCTGTCCCCCTGTCAGAACACAATAGCACAGCAGGGGAGATCGCTGTACTAACATCTGATTATTAGTACAATATCTCCGACCTAAACTGTCATTAGTAGTGTGTACGAGGCTTAAGTTCCTGACAGTTGGAGGCAACTAGAGACCTGTTGGAGGACAATTTAAATGTATCATTTGTCTCTTTTCGTTAATGTAGTTTTTTCTAAAACAATAATGATTGTGTGTGCCTCTTGTTATAGATACAAATAATGCTTTGATAAGTTAATTGATGCAATTGCACATTGACTGTAGTATTCAAACTTCATATATTTTTCAGTACGTTATGTATTAGTGTGTTATACTGCTCTCCATCCAGTAGGGGGAAGCATTGTAAATATGTTCACTTGTTTATTTTTTTGGTAGAGCTATGTAACTTTAGCATCTATGGTTCCTGTATGCTGTGTTGGAAATAAGTAAAAGAAGTCCTGTCGAATGTCTGTCCGTGTCGATGGTTCAAATACATTTGAATGGACACTGCAGAAACACATGAAATCAGCTGAGTGAAGAATCAGAACTTGTGTTTCAAAGACACATCTATAAATATCTCCAGCATGGCTTCTCTGGGACACATGGAGGGATTTGATGTGGCTAATCCATCCTCATGGGACTCCTATGCTGACAGGTTAAAGTTTTTCCTGGAAGCTAATAAGGTGGCCGATGCTGTGCAGAAAAGAGTTGTGTTACTGAGTGTTATTGGATGTAAGACTTTTGATATTGTCTGCTCACTGATATCTCCTGCTAAACCAAAAGACTGCCCATATGACGAAATACTGGAATTGTTAAAAAAAATAATTTCTCTTACGTTCACTGACAGACGCAGCTCTTCTTAATTGACACGGCGGTTTTATGTTGTCCTATCAGGAGTGACTAGGCAAAACAGATGCAAAAGCATCAGGGATAGGTTGGCCCCTCCCATGGGGGCCGTCCTCACCTGAGCCTATAAAACTACCTGCTGGCCAATAGCATTCAGTTTTGTTTGCCTAGTGCAAAGGAGTTGACTGGGTTCCCTTTTGGGACCTGCGTTTTTTTCTGCATGTAATTTTTTCTTTCTGAAGAAGATCAAGACTTCTATCAAGTAGCCGGTCTTGGCATAGAGAGGATATCACGAATCCAAAGCTTTGCCCTGACCGGCCACCTCATGACGACAGGGCCCGTTCCGTGCGGGCGGCCTGTGGCTGTTGCCACTTGTGCCCAGTGTCTGGCTTTTGCCTTTCCAGAGGCCTTGGCCAGCAGCAATCCTTCCCGGGACAAGGGGGGTAAGTCTGCTTCGGGTGGCTACCCGCAACGCCCGTAGGACTGGTGAGTGGACCCCTCCCCCGCCCTTAGGGGGGGGGCGACATCCGGGGCAGTATTTAATTGGTGGTAGCTTTTTCCCTGTCAGGGGGGCACTTATTTATTGCGTGCCCCCTCCCATCCCCCGCCTCTGGCCCCCCCCCCCCTGGTCTGCTGCGTTCGCGCGGCGTCGCGCTGTGACTTTAAGGGCCCTGGGACATGTACTGAATCACTGGGGAACGTTCGTTCGCGCATTTTTTAAACAGTAACCGCCGCCATTTTGCAGCGGCTGGTTCATGCTGCGTGAGCGCCATTTTCTCCCCGGTGGCGGTTTTTGGTATTACACTCTGTGCATTTCTCCTCAGAGAAGCGCAGCTGCATGTGTGATACAGTCCTCAGAAGCGCCTTTTTTCTCTCACAGCGCTGACAGGCTACAGGGCTAGAAGCACCAGGTTTGGCTGGCTGGGGTCACTAAGTCATGTACAGGGTCCCGGGAATTTCAGTGTCGCGCTGCGGCGCGCTTGCGTCGTCTGGTCCCCCCCCCCC
>BLSH010059097.1:265646-284972 GCA_018402905.1 Glandirana rugosa | reverse complement strand
GCTTCGGGGCAAAGTTCCCCCTTTTCCGGTCACGGCTCATTCCACCAGGTTGGTCAGCACCTCCTGGGCGTTCAGGCACCAGGCTTCGGTGTCTCAGGTGTGCAAAGCGGCCACTTGGGCCTCAGTCCACACGTTTACTAAGTTTTACAAAGTTGATGTGTTGGCATCTGCGGATGCTGCTTTTGGCCGCAAAGTTTTGCGAGCAGCGGTGTGAGTGCGTCTGGCGCTCCCTGAGAGGGTTCTGTTGGGTACAGTTGTTGTTGTTGTTTGCCCACCCCTCTAGTTTTTTGGCACTGCTTTGGGACGTACCCACGTGTCAATTAAGAAGAGCTGCGTCTGTCAGTGAACGTAAGAGAAAAAGGGATTTTATTATAACTTACCGTAAAATCCTTTTCTCTGAGTTCACTGACAGACGCAGCTCCCACCCCTCTGGGTTTTTTGTTGTACTGCTTGTGACAAACTGAATGCTATTGGCCAGCAGGGGGTTTTATAGGCTCAGGTGAGGACGGCCCCCATGGGAGGGGCCAGCCTATCCCTGATGCTTTTGCATCTGTTTTGCCTAGTCACTCCTGATAGGACGACATAAAACCCACGTGTCAATTAAGAAGAGCTGCGTCTGTCAGTGAACTCAGAGAAAAGGATTTTACGGTAAGTTATAATAAAATCCCTTTTTTTCACCCACTGCATCTGAAACAGTGAGGCGTTTCCATTTCAACAGATAAAACCAACAACCGGACGAGAGCATTGCAGCATATATTGCAGAACTGCGCAAGCTACCCGAAAATTGCAACTTTGGTGCCAGTTTAGAATCCTTGCTAAGGGACAGGCTAGTGTGTGGAGTACAAGATGAAGCACTGCAGAGGAGACTTCTATCCAAATAGAACTTAACTTTTATTACTGCACAAGTAGAAGTGCTTGTATTTGAGGCTGCATACCTTCACTCAAAAGAAATTCAATATTCCGCCAACAAAGATAATTCACCGGATATAAATCAAGTGGCAAAGGTACATGTTAAATCAAAGGACCTTCCACCACACACTGATGTTGCAGTTCCATTTACAGGGAAACGTTACAACTGCAGCGGGAAACACAGGCGTAATACATGTAGTTCTAGAAATGCAGTTTGTCACACGTGCAAACGTATAGGTCACATACAGAAAGTCTGTCAGACAAAAGATTAGTCTACAAATGTCAATACAATACCAACGACAGCACACTCCATTACTGCGCCACTTGTTGTTCCAAATGATGAAACCCCTACAGGTGTTTATACAAATGATTATGTGTATAGAGTGGAAAACTCTTCATTGGGACTGAAGACTTATACCGTGATTATGTTATAAGATGATCCATGCAATTTGAAGTAGATTCAGGGTGTGCATATTCCTTGATTTCAGAAGAAAGGTTTACCTCATTATGGCCTTACAATGCTCCTTCAATAGCACCCTGCGATATCCATTTGGTAAACTACAACAAAAAAGTGGTGGAAGTTAAGGGTGCTTGCTTTGTACCACTGAAACATGGAAATTTCAGAGGATGTTTATGCTTAGTGATTACTAAGGGACAAAGAGCAAGTTTGTGGGTAGGGAGTGGTTTGAACCCCTTGGAATTTCATTAGCGGGAGTTCATAATGTATCTCCAGTTACTCTACAGAATGTGATAGAGGACTTGAGTGCAATTTTTGAAGAAGGCCTTGGCATGTATAAAGGCCCTCCTGATTCTTTCAAATTAGACCCTACAGTACCCTAAGTTGCATTAGCTCTCAGACCAAAAATTGATGCTGAGATTACACGTTTTGTGGAGCAAGGTATGCTTGAACCTGTAACACACCCTAGTACCCCAATAGTTCTAGAATTGAAGCCAAATGGTGACATTAGAATTTGTGCTGACTATAAATGTACAATCAACCAAGCACTGCAGGAACATCCAGCTGCACATGAAATTCTGACTACGTTAGCAAAAGGAAAGGTGTTTGCCAAATTGGATTTGGCACAAGCTTACCAACAATTACATGTGGACGACGACACTGTGGATGCACAAACAATAATAACACACAAAGGAGCTTTCTGAGCAAAACGTTTCCAGTTTGGAGTTTCCACTGCTCCTGGCATATTCCAGAAATTAATAAAGGACCTCTTATCTGGACTTCCAGGTGTAGTACCTTATTCTGATGATGTTCTTATTGGAGCAGATTGCATTCAGTCTTTGGCTTCACAACTACAACTTGTTTTGAAACGTTTTCTTGATGCCTGTCTCAAACTTAAAAAAGAAGTTTGTTTTTGGGGTAAACAGCGTGGATTTACTTGGATATAGAATTGATGAACACAGAATCCATCCAACTGATTCTAAGGTTGAAGCTATCCATAAAGCTCTTGTTTGCTTGTTGGGACTGGAGCTTTATGGATAGTTTCAACCTTAAGGGTTACGTAACTTCCTTAGCGGTATTCCCGAGTGTGGCTCGGGGTGTATTTACACTACCAAATGCGGTAACCTTGAGCCATACTCGGGATCGCATCACAGGATTCAGGCAAAGTTACTTACCTTGTCACCAGGATCCTGCGATGTCCCCCACTGTGTTTGCGGGCTGTGTCCTTCGCCCGCTGTACTGTGTGCCGGGCTCCATTCCTTGCGAGCGTCGCATGGGGTGGAGACTGGCGGCAAATTCAAAAAGTGAAACACTTTTTCCCAAAAAGACCTTTGTCCCTAGTGCTTTGTCCAGTGCCAAGCAAGCACTTTTATATTATATATGCCATTCTTTCTGCCTGGAAACTTGAGAATGTCCATGGCATCCAAAAAGCATCCCTTTACGTCAAAAGAGGTTTTGGACCAGCTAGAAAACAGCGATAGTAAATAAGAATCACTTGCAGAATTGAGCGATACTGATTCGTGGGGAAATTCGTCATCAGACACTGAAAGTGACGACAGCGGCAATTCTGCAACTGAGCAAATTTCAGTGTTTTTGACTTGATTACATTATTGAATACATTTTATTATTATTCTATTATTATTTTTGATAATTATTTATAGTTATTTATTATATTATCATTTATAATTTCATTGTTTCAAACTTTAACATACCCGGGATGTCTACTAGACTCTTGTTTGGACAGATTTAAGTGAGTTATTCCTAAGAATTACAGGCCTACAATATAAAATGCCAAATTTCTATGCGAAACAATGTACCGCTTTGAGACGCAAAAATCTGACATAATGATATCACCAGGGAGGTTAATTTTTTATGGATAGCTTCAACCTTAAAGGGTTACTTAATTTTTACCATTCTTTTCTGCCTGACAAAGACACTATTGATGAACCCCTGCATCGTTTACTAAATAAAGATGTTCCTTGGAAATGGACTGACATTGATTCTACAGCTTTCATTTCTGAAAAAAAACTGTTATCTTCTGACAGTGTACTTGTACACTATGATTTAAAAAAAACACTCACTCTTACCAGCGATGCTTCTCCATATGGCATTAGAGCTGTATTGAGTCATGTTTTGGAAACTGGTGTTGAGGCTGCTATTGCATTTTAATTCAAGGACCTTGTCTATGACAGAGAGGAATTATGTTCCAATTGACAAGGAGGCTTTAGCTATTGTGTCTGGGGTAAAAATGTTTAATGACAATTAGTATGGGCTGAGGTTTACCATTGTAACAGACCAATGGGTCTGTTCACCAGAAGTACTCCCACTCCTCCAATTATTTCCCCACGAATGCTCAGATGGTCACTCATGCTGAATGCCTATGACTGTCATTTAGAATATTGTCCTGGCAAGAATATCACTCATGCTGATGGTTTCAGCCAGTTGCCTTTCTTTTCTCCTGATTTCCTTGTTCCACCGGTCACTGATGTTCTCACGTTGGAATCCATTCCAAATCCTCTGTTACATGCTAGAGACATTGCTGGTATGACTGCTAAAGATCCCATGCTGGCCCGTGTGCACAACTGGGTGTGGAAGGATGACCCAAATCAAAAGTTGGAGAGAAGTTCAAACCATTTTTAGTGCACCAACATGAGCTGTTTGCCTATAAAAGTTGCCTATTATGGGGAAGCAGAGTGGTTATTCCAAAGGCAGGACAAGCTCAAGTACTGCATGCTCTCCACGAAGGACATCATGGAATACCCCGCATGAAACCGTTAGCCAGAAGTTATGTTTGGTGGCCTAAAATGGATGAAGTTATTGAGGAGTGAGTAAAGAACTGTGTACCATGTCAATCCACCCGTCATGCTCCACCTAAAGCCTCAGTCTATCCCTGGGATATGACTAGGTCACCTTGGTCACGGTTGCATGTAGCTTTTGCTGGGCCTTTTCAAGGACAGATTTTTTTTTTAGTTGTCGATTCCTTCTCAAAATGGCTGGAAGTTGTTTCAGTTACATCCCCCACCTCAGCCTCTGTCATAATAGTTTTAAGGGTGCTGTTTACTACACATGGGTTGCCAGATACAATCGTGTCTGATAATGGAATGCAATTTACCTCCCCAGAATTCAAAACCTTCATGGCAACAATCTTATTCGAAATGTTGCGATTGCACCATTTCACCCATCATCAAATGGTCAAACTATGGTTCAGACCACCAAAGACTCATTGAAGAAAATTGTTCAAGGAAATTGGAATCAGAGTCTTGCAAATTTCCTTCTGCAACAACATGACACCATGCTCAAGCACTGGTTGTAGCCCAGCAGAGCTCCTAATGAACCATTGTGTAAAAACATGTTTGGATCGTTTACATGCTGAACTGACATTGGAGTTACAAGAAAAGCAAGAACTGCATTTAAAAAAGGATGCTAATGTTTCTGTAAGAGTATTTGATCCCGATAGTGCTGTTTATGTTAGAAACTGTGCTGCTGGGCCTCGCTGGATACCGGCAAAGGTGCTTGCGGCTACAGGACCTTTGTCATGCAAAGTACAAATTACTGATGGTAGAATATTACAAAGGCACGTTGATCAGATCCGAGAAATAAGTGGTGACATTTTACTTGCTGCTGGTTCTAGTGGTACTGGGATTCCAGTGATGCCAGATCATACTGAACCATTGGTTGATACAGTTGCTATTCCTCCAGAAAATGTTGTTGCAGAGCCAGTTTCTCTCAGTCCCTCTGACACAGCACAAGAAGAAGAATTGCACCCAACTGAGGGTCCCAGAGAACTGTCTCAAACAGTGGTCCTTAGGTGTCCAAGGAGAAATATTCACCCTCCCAGTTATCTCAAAGACTTTGAGGTCTAGGGGGAAGGAGTGTTATGTATTAGTGTGTTATACTGCTCTCCATCCAGTAGGGGGAAGCATTGTAAATATGTTCACTTGTTTATTGTTCTGGTAGAGCTATGTATCTTTAGTATCTATGGTTCCTGTATGCTGTGTTGGAAATAAGTAAAAGAAGTCCTGTCGAATGTCTGTCCGTGTTGATGGTTCAAATACATTTTAAAATATACAAAAGCACAGCTCAAAAATTCCTTTTGTTTTGCAGTCTGTGTCCCTTCCTCCAGTGTGCAGCCTACGTGATTTTAGGCCGAGCTCTCTGGTTTTATTACAAAGTGACACATCCACACTTGTGTTAAACAGCACCTTTCTACAGAGCCAATCACATGGGGCTTTCAGAATAAAGTTGATAGGTAAGTGTTGTTTTTGAAAACTGTTCTATATATTAAAGCCTATGTTTAGTTAAATTGTTTTCTAAATCAGCACACATGACCATACTTATGCTGAATGAGAAGCATCCCTTGTGCTGGTGTCTCCTGACTCAGTGATAATCTTCCAGTGATGTGAGGGTTATTAAAAGTGGCTGGACCTGTCATAGGTACTCGTCAAGAGTGCGACTGTGCCCTCCCCTTCTGCCCTCCTCTTACAATCATAGAATTTGCACTATAGCTTCTAGCAATGAAAAGCACACTATGAATGGAGGACCTCTGGATGAATGAAAGGCCCCCTACTTCAGGTTGGGTCTCTGCTTGACTCCATTAGCTCCCTCATTATGAATTTTAGTGCCAAAGTTCCTACTTTAACTTCTGGGGAGGTTTATTTCCTTGGACTCCTGGTGGCATCACTGCTCAAACACCATGTAAATATGGTGAATTATGTAACCTAGAGTGCCCATCATCTTCGATAGTGGAGCCAGGCACAATGAGTCATAAACTATGATTCCTTACCAGCTTAATTTTTCATAGAGATGTTTCTCCAGCTAGGCCCTTTGGCTAAGCTGTAGGCACTTGGTTAACTTAATAGGAGGCCATTACAAATTCTTGAGCTTAATGTCAAAAGTTCAGACCCACTAATTGGGATATTAAAAATTACAGTTAAATAAGCTTTATTTAAATTTTTACACCTTCATATTAAATTTCATAATAGAGCCACAAAAACAATCTTTAGAATAAGTGTTTTCCCATTTATCTGTATCACCTGCAGCTAAATCCAGCAGGCACACTTGTCACTAAATAGCATATTCTACTTTTTATGAAAGTTTGGGGTTACTGGTTTAATTCTTCCCTATCCTCAAAGAATATCTAAACCCATGAACCAGATTCCTTTATTTTCACATAGTGATTCTACCAGCGACATACTTCCTGTACTGGGAGGGGGGGGGGGGGACACTTATTATGTGCAATGAATCTATGGAGAAGCAGCATTGTTACCATAGGACAAGTCTACAAACTCCTTCCCCTCCCCTCTTCTTTTCAATCTTCTTGATTCTTTTATTGCTAATACCATCTTACTGCTGTTTGTGAGGTATGTCATATACAATGGTGACATGTCCATGAGTAAAATACATTTTAAAATAAAAATTTGATTTTTTAGCCAGATCCACCCATGAATATGGTGAAGAAATGACAATGGTCAGCACCTTGCCTCCACCAGAGGTGCCAAGCTGCAGTGTCTATCCAGAAGAAGGTTCTGTACTGACCGGTTTCCGGATCTCCTGCCTTCCTCCTTGTTCTCAAACTGAGTCTTGTTCTAGAGATGATCGTATCTCCCTCACTTATTGTTTCTTCCCCAAGCCAAGTAGGTGTTAGCTACAAGAAATGTTTGTACATCTATAACTCATTTCCATTCATCTTTTCTAGCCTTTGTGTGGGGTTTACTGTTTAACATTAGACATTAGAAGTCTGTAAAAGACAAAATTATGGGGTTGATTTACTAAAGGTAACTGAGCTGTGCACTTCACCAGGGAATTTGCACCTTGCAAAAGAATTTGCTCTAGAGCTTAGTGAATGTGAGGTTTCACTTTGCAAATAATACCCAATCACCTGCAAGGAAAATAAGACAACAGAATGTTTGCTTTAACATGATTGGATTATGAAAGCCAGCAAAGAGTCACCTCATTTACTAAGCTATTGGGAAATTTCCCTTGCCAATCACAAATTATTTTTTGAAGTGAAAAGTTTATTTGCCTTAACCCCCCTGGCGGTATGATTATGTCAGATTGTTGAGTCTCAAAGCGGTACATTTTTTTCCGCATAGAAATTTGGCGTTTTATATAGTAGGCCTGTAATTCTTAGGAATAACTCATTTAAATATGCCCAAACAAGAGTCTAGTAGACATCCCGGGTATGATAAAGTTTGAAACAACGAAATCATAAATTATAATATAATAAATAACTATAAATAATTATTAAAAATATTAATACAGTAATAATAATGTATTTAATAATGTAATCAAATCAAAACACTGAAATTTGCTCAGCTGCAGAATGGTCGCTGTCGTCACTTTCAGTGTCTGATGGGCGAATTTCCCCACAAATCAGTATCACTCAATTCTGCAAATGATTTCTTTTTACTATCGCTGTTTTCTAGCTGATCAAAAACTGCTTTTAATGTAAAGGGACACTTTTTGGATGCCATGGACATTCTCAAGTTTCCAGGCAGAAAGAATGGCATATATAATATAAAAGTGCATGCAGGGCACTGGGCAAAGGGGATGTGAAATGATTTCATACAGTAATGTAATCTTACAGATTACAATATACTGTATGTGTTGTGTGTGTTTCACTTTTTGAATTTGCCACCGTGCACCGCCCCCATGCGACGCGACGCTCACAGGGAACGGAGCCCCGAACCCAGGGGCAATGGGCGAAGATTCCGCCGGAGGACACAGTGAGGGGACATTGCAGGATCCTGGGGGGGACAAGTTAAGTAACATTGCCTGGCTCCTGTGATGCAATCCCGAGTGTGGCTCGGGGTTACCGCTTTTGGTAGTGAATATTAACCCAGAGCCACACTCGGGATAACCACTAAGGAGGTTAATCAAACCCTATGGGGTTGATGTACTAAAAATTGAGAGTGAAAAATCTGGTGCAGCTCTGCATAGAAACCAGTCAGCTTCCAGTTTTTTTTTTGTCAAAGCTTAATTGAACAAGCTGAAGTTAGAAGCTGATTGGATACTATGCACAGCTGCACCACATTTTGCACTCTCCAGTTTTAGTAAATCAACTCCTATGTGTTTGAAATCTAGATTTGGCAAAGAGAGCAGCTTTTATGTACTGTTCAACCTGGTGTAAATATTCTGATCATTTAGGAATTTTTAAGCTTTGTCTGAAAGAACATACATATAAATCTCAGGACCCTATAGCAAAATTGTGGTTTCTCTCCCAGTTACCTTTCTTTTGCCCCAATGTTATTAGTTTATTAAGTGCCTTGGCAGCTATGGTGTTACCTGTCAAGTAGGACACTATGGGGTTGATTTACTAAAGCTGGAGAGTGCAAAATCTGGTACAGCTCTACATAGAAACCAATCAGCTTCCAGTTATTTGTTTTCTATTTCAATATGTTTATTGGGTTTTAACAAGAGACAACATAAGTAAGCTTGTTGATCGCCCACGCAGGGGCTAGAAAGTGGGTAAACATTACCAATGAACCTTAGTGATCATAATTCTACCAACTAAAGTGAAAATAGGGGATGGTATTGATAAATGGACTCTGCAACAAAATGTCGTGTCCCCACGATCTACATGTCATTGCCAGATGGGGGTGGTTCTTCTCCTACAACCCCTGCCCCCATAAAAAACAATGGTGTGAGTAGGATTGGTAAAGAACTAGAGAGAAGCGTGAAGAGCAGAACAGCTGCGAGAAAAGGTCATAAATAAGAGAAAAGGGAGGAGGGGGAAAGGGAGTAACTCGGACTAGGGAGCCCCACAGGAAGAAATCACATAAGGCCCAAGCAGGAAGATTGGAGTGTAGGGAACTCGTACAAGATCCACGGTTCCCAAACCCTGAGAAATTTGGCATTTGAATCATTCACAATGCTAGACATTCCTTCCTGAAGCATCATAGTGATCATACGTGTCTTCAGCCCCTGGAAAGCTACGCGTTGGGTCTTCCAGGCTTGAGCTATAGTCCGTTTTGCTGCAATAAAGAGATATGTGGCCAGTTTCTGCTGCGAAGCGTATAAACCAGGTATTGGACAATGTATTAGGGCTAATTTAGCGTTCCTATGGACTTTTAGGTGGAAAAGGGTCTGAAGCAGGCCAAATACCCTAGACCAAAACCACCAGGTATGTATGACGTCCCCCCACTGTCCACAGTTATGGAAACAATGATCACTACTCCCCAGGAAAGTACCAGTTATTTGTTTTCAAAGCTAAACTGAACAAGCTGAAGTTAGAAGCTGATTGGCTACTATGCACAGCTGCACCAGATATTGCACTCTTCAGTTTTAGTAAATCAATCCATTAGCATCAGAGCTGTCAGTACTCTGTGCAAAATGCTCATAGAGGGCAGGTAACATGACTTTAACAGATAAAGAACTGGGCTGATCAGCACACATAAACTAAAGATAGTTTTGAGGGGTACTTTTCAGAGGTAAAATATTCTGGAAAAAGGTACAAATATTCTCCAACCGTCCTCCCAAATAATTCTCCTAAAGATACATTTTAGCCTTCTTTTCCGCTATCTTGAAAATGCTTGTTCTGGTCCCTAAACATTAGCTTTGACATGAGCTATGTGTAGCTGCAGAAATAATAATCATAATAGCCAAATCACAAATTTATCTAGTCTACAGTCAGAGCACCCTCATTATCGTGTTACTTCCCTGTTTAAATTGGGATAACATTAGTTAAACACACAACACAAAGACACACCTGCATACCTAACACACACCATACAAGCACAAGTCTTTGCAATTGACACTTCCAGTCCACATCATCCATAGCAGACACACCTGCACTACTCAATGTCTCCTTCCCAGCACTTAACCTGTACTTTATTTTTTACCATCTCTCCCACACATGTTCTATGCTGCAGATTACTATTTCTTCCGGGCTTCACGAATCAGACAGTCGTGGAGACAACAAAGTTGATCAACTCCAGATGGCATCCACCCAGGGATCCTAAAAGAATTGAGCTCTGTCATTTCAAAGCCATTGTGTCTAATATTTAGGGACTCCTTAATGACTGGAATAGTACCACCGGATTGGCGTAGGGCCATGTGGTGCCCATATTTAAAAAGGGATCAAAGTCTTTACCAAGTAACTATAGACCTGTTAGTTTAACCTCTATAGTTGGGAAGATACTGGAGAGTTTAATAAAAGACCACATAGATGAATTCTTGGAAAAAAATATTTTAACCATTTCAGCCCCGGAAGGATTTACCCCTTTAGGACGAGAGCACTTTTTGCGATTTGGCACTGAGTCGTTTTAACTGACAAGTGCATGGTTGTGTGACGTTGTATCCAAACGTAATTGATGTCCTTTTTTTCCCACAAATAGAGCTTTGTTTTGGTGGTATTTGATCACCTCTGCGGTTTTTATTTTTTTGTGCTATAAACAAACAAATAGCGACAATTTTTTTTAAAAAAAAACAATATTTCTTACTGTTTGCTAAAATACATACCCTAAAAAATATATAAAAAAAATGATTTATTCATCAGTTTTGGCCAATATATATTCTCCCTCATATTTTTGGTAAAAAAAAATCAGCGTATATTGATTGGTTTGCGCAAAAGTTGCCGCGTTTACGAACAATGAGAATTAATGTATGGGGTTTTTATTTATTTATTTATTTTTTTATTAGTAATGGGGGTGATTTTTAGCGGGACTGTGACATTGTGGCGGACATGTCGGACAATTTTGACACTTTTTTGGGACAATTGGCATTTATACATCAATCAGTGCTATGAAAATGCACTGATTACTGTGTAAATGTCGCTGGCAGGGAAGGGGTTAACACTAGGGGGCGCTCTGTGTTCCCTGGATAGTGTTTCTAACTGTGTGGGGGCTGGGCTGGCTGGGGGAGGAGAGTGATCGTGGCTCCCATCTACAGTGTGTATTGCAACCACATTCCTCCCCCCCCCCGACAGAATGGAGATCCGCTTGTTTACATTAGCAGTCCCCGTTCTGTCACTGCCAGGGGCGATCGCGGTTAGCCGGCGGACATGGACTCCGCCCTACCCACTCCCTGGCTCCCCCGGCACACAGTAAGTGCACGAGCACGCCTCCAGCGGCACGCTCACAATCCGCAATCTCACAGCCGCCGTCAGGTGACAGCGGTTTGAGTTATTGAGCCAAGTTGCCGCTGTCAAGCCACGGTGGGCGGTCGGCAACTGGTTAAGCAACCGATAGCATGGATTTATGAAAGACAGAAATTGTCAGACAAATCTGATTTCTTTTTATGAGGAGGTAAGTAAAATCGTGGACAGAGGGGTGGCTGTGGACGTGGTATACTTGGATTTTGCGAAAGCGTTTGACACCGTTCCCCACACGCGGCTAATGTATAAGGTAAAGTCTACAGCAGGGATATGCAATTAGCTGTTGCAGAACTACAAATCCCATGAGACATAGCAAGACTCTTACAGCCACAAGCATGACACCCAGAGGCAGAGGCATGATGGGACTTGAAGTTTAGCAACAGCTGGAGGTCCGCTAATTGCTTAACTCTGGTCTACAGGCTTGGAAAGATCAGTTTGTCAATGGATAGAAAACTTTCTAAAAGACAGAATTCAGAGAGTAGTGGTTAATGATTCATACTCTGAATGGTCTAAAGTTATCAGTAGTGTGCGCCAATGTTCAGTGTTGGAACCCTTACTTTTTAATATCATTATAAATGATATAGGGTCTGGGATGAAAAGTACCATTTCAGTGTTTGCAGATGACACCAAGCAATGCAGTGGAATAACTTCCTTGCAGGATGCCTCCAACCTACAAACTGACCTCAATGCACTGTTTAATTGGGTGACTGTGGCAAATGAAGTTTAATGTTGATAAATGTAAAGTTATGCACTTGGGGGCTAAGAATATGCATGCATCGTACATACTAGGGGGAGTAAAACTGGGGGAATCCATAGTGGAGAAGGATCTGTGGGTTTTGGTAGATCATTAGCTTAATAATGGCATGCAATGCCAAGCTGCGGTTTTCAAAGCAAGCAAAATCCTTTCTTGTATTAAGAGAGGTATGGACTCCAGAGATAGAGACATTATTTTGCCTCTGTACAAATCATTAGTAAGACCTCATCTGGAATATGCAGTTCAGTTTTGGGCACCAATTCTCAAAAAGGTTATCGGGGAACTGGAGAAAGTGCAGAGAAGGGCAACCAAACTGATAAGAGGCATGGAGGATCTCAGCTATGAAGAAAGATTAGAGGAACTGAATTTATTCTCTCTTGAGAAGAGATTAAGGAGGGGTGTGGTCAACATGTACAAATACATAAGTGGTCCATATACAGAACTTGGTGTTGAGTTATTCACTTTAAGGTCATCACAGAGGACAAGGGGGCACTCTTTACATCTAGCGGAAAAAAGATTTAATCTCCAAATACGGAAAGGCTTCTTCACAGTTAGAGCTGTGAAAATGTGGAACAGACTGGTGGTTCTGGCCAGCTCAGTAGATTGCTTTAAAAAAGGCCTGGATTCTTTCCTTAATATACATAATATACACTGAGCAAAATTATAAACGCAACACTTTTGTGTTTGCCCCTATTTATCATGAGCTGAACTTAACCACTTGCTTCCCGGGCCAATTCTGACACTTCGCTCCTACATAAAAAGCATAATTTTTTTGCTACAAAACTACTCAGAACCCTCAAACATTATATATGTTTTTTTGGCCAAGACCCCAGGGAATAAAATGGTGATCGTTGCAACTTTTTTATCTCACACGGTATTTGCGCAGCAACTTTTCATGTATTAAAAAATAAGAAAATGGTAAAGTTAGCCCAACTTTTTTGCATAATGTGAAAGAGGATGTTACATCGAGTAAATAGATACCTAACATGTTACGATTTGAAATTGCGCACACTCAATGGATTGGCGCCAGACTTCGGTACTTAAAAGTCCCCATAGGCGACCCTTTTTTACAGGTTACATATTTAGAGGTACAGAGGAGGTCTAGCACTAGAATTATTGCTCTCGCTCTAACATTCGCGGCGACAGCTCACATGTGTGGTTTGACCGCCGTTTACATATGCGGGCACGACTTATGTATGCGTTCGCTTCTGTGTGCGAGCTTGCGGTGATGGGGGCACTTTACATTTTTTTTTAATTATTGTTTATTTTAACTTTATTTTTTTATTTTTACACTGTCTCTTTTAAAAACACCCCTTAATGGGTGTTTGACTAGTTTGAATAGTGTGTGACAGGTACTCTTTTTAGAGAGATATGGGGTCAATAAGACCCCACATCTCTCCTCTAGGCTGGAAAGACCGAGATCAGAAAAAAAACGATCTCACTTGGCTTTTCCAGCCGAGTCCCCGGGCATTGTTTACATCCGGCCAGCCGGACGTGATGTCATACGTCGTGCCCGGATCTCCGGGGTGCCTAGAAATGACTGGTGACCATCTGGCCACCAGTCAGTTCTATGGTCAACTACCACCGGCTACGGATCGGTTCTCTGGGCCCGGAGAAGCACCAGATGGCGGCGGAGGGGTGTCCCCCCCTGCTGCCTTTAAGAACGATCAAGCGGCTGAACTGCCACTATGATTGTTCTTACGGTGCACAGAATCGCCGGTGGGAAAAAAACGATATCTGAATGGTGCCTGTAGTTGCTGGCACCATTCAGATATCCCTATTCAAAGTTTGCGACGCCATTTGACGTTACCCCGGGGGGGGAGTGGTTAAAGATCTACGACTTTTTCTATGTACACAAAAGGCCTATTTCTCTCAAATATTGTTCACAAATCTGTCTAAATCTGTGTTACTGAGCACTTCTTCTTTGCCGAGATAATCCATCCACCTCACAGGTGTGGCATATCAAGATGCTGATTAAACAGCATGATTATTGCAGAGGTGTGCCTTAGGCTGGCCACAATAAAAGGCCACTCTAAAATGTGCAGTTTTACTATATTGGGGGGGGGTCCGGGGGGTCCGAAAACCAGTCAACATCTGGTATGACCACTGTTTGCGTCACGCAGGGCATCACATCTCCTTCGCATAGAGTTGATCAGGTTGTTGATTGTGGCCTGTGGAATGTTGGTCCATTCCTCTTCAATGGCTATACGAAGTTCCTGGATATTGGCAGGAACTGGAACACGCTGTTGTATACGCTGATCCAGAGCATCCCAAACATGCTCAATGGGTGACATGGTAGGTATGCTGGCCATGCAAGAACTGGGATGTTTTCAGCTTTCAGCAATTGTGTACAGATCCTTGCAACATGGGGCCGTGCATTATCATGCTGCAACATGAGGTGATGGTGGTGGATGAATGGCACAACAATGGGCCTCAGGTTCTCGTCATGGTATCTCTGTGCATTCCAAATGCCATCAATAAAATTCACCTGTGTTCGTTGTCCATAGCATACGCCTGCCCATACCATAACCCCACCGCCACCATGGGTCACTCGATCCACAACGTTGACATCAGCTCACCCACACGACACCATACACGCTGTCCGTGAAAAGAACACCTCTCCAACGTGCCAGATGCCATAGAATGTGAGCATTTGCCCACTCAAGTCGGTTACGGTGACAAACTGCAGTCAGGTCGAGACCCCAATGAGGAAGACGAGCATGCAGATGAGCTTCCCTGAGACGGTTTCTGACAGATTGTGCAGAAATTCTTTGGTTATGCAAACCAATTGTTGCAGCAGCTGTCTGGGTGGCTGGTCTCAGACGATCTTGGAGGTGAAGCTGGATGTGGAGGTCCTGGCCTGGCGTGGTTACACGTGGTCTGCGGTTGTGAGGCCGGTTGGATGTACTGCCAAATTCTCTGAAATGCCTTTGGAGACGGCTTATGGTAGAGAAATGAACATTCAATTCAAGGGCAACAGCTCTGGTGGACATTCCTGCAGTCAGCATGCCAATTTCACGCTCCCTCAAAACTTGTGACATCTGTGGCATTGTGCTGTATGATAAAACCGGGACATTTTAGGCCCCATTCACACAGGGGCGATCCAACTTTGGCCGACTTTGATAGGCGACTCACAACGCGACTTCAAGGTGACTTCAGCGCGAATTTGGGCGACTTACAGCGTGACTCCATGCCAGGTGACTTTACCTGTGGCCAATCAGAGAAGGGAGGGAGGGGGTTGCCTGGGTGATTCGGGGGGAGTAGCTGTGTAAATTCTTTTCTTTTTCCTGTAAAGTTGCTTCAATATAGATGGGGGATCCGACTTGGAGGCGATTTCCATTGAATTCTATGGGCACAAGTCGGATAGAAGTTGCCTTGACGTAGTACAGGAACCTTTTCTGAAGTTGCCTTGAAGTCGGAGCGACTTCAGTAGTGTACATTAAGACGGCTCTCATTTACTCCAATAAGATTTCTGATGTCAAGCAACTTGGGGCGACACAAGTCGGATCACAAGTCGCTGTAGTGTGAACTGGGCCTCAGAGTGGCCTTTTATTGTGGCCAGCCTAAGGTACACCTGTACAATAGTCATGCTGTCTAATCAGCATCTTGATATGCCACACCTGTGAGGTGGGTGGATTATCTCTGCAAAAGAGAAGTGCTCACTAACACAGATTTAGCCCTGGTTCACATTGATGCTACTTTGAAATCGCTGCTACTTCACTTGAAGCAGCGTGATTTCAAAGTAGCAAGGTCAGCGCGATTTCAGGTGCTACTTGATAGACATCTGTGTGGCTTCATGCACAGATGTCTATTGAAGTCGCACCTGAAATCGGCAAAAGTAGTGCAGGAACTACTTTTGCAAATTAGTGCGGTGCTGCAAAATCGGTGTTGCACCGATTGGAACAGTGCCATTGCGGCTAATATGGTGCGACTTGTCATACAATTTGGTCTCTCAAATCGCATGACAAATCACTTCAATGTGAACCTGGGCTTAGACAGATTTGTGAACAATATTTTAGAGAAATAGGCCATTTGTGTACATAGAAAAAGTCACAGATCTTTAAGTTCAGCTCATGATAAATAGGGGCAAACACAAAAGTGTTGCATTTATAATTTTGCTCAGTGTAACTGGGTACTAACATTTATAGGTAAAGTTGATCCAGGGAAAATCCGATTGCCTCTCGGGGGATCAGGAATTTTTTCCCCCGCTATAGCAAATTGCATCATGCTTTGCTGGGGTTTTTTGCCTTCCTCTACTGTGGGTTAAGGATTGTATATATGGGATTGTATGGTTATATATATTTTTTATTTTTTTTATTGATTGAACTAGATGGACTTGTGTCTTTTTTCAACCTGACTGACTATGTAACTATGATTTACTAAAGGCAAATAAGCTGTTTACTTTCCAAGTAAAGTTTTACTTTGCAAGCAAATTTCCCCCAGTGCTTAGTGAATGTGGTGAAGTTCCACTTTGCAAAGAATACCAAAATACATTCAAGGAAAATAAAAAAACAAAGTGCAGCTTCCCTTGCATAGTGGACAAGCTATTCGACTTTAATAAATCAACACTAATGAAAGAATGGAACAAATAATACCAGGGGTGGGTATAATTGCCTTGTTTACTTAGGCCCCATTCACACCTGGTCGTTTTGTAGCTTGAAGCCTGAAGCTACAAAACGCTTGAGGGGAAAAAAATCAATGATTCTCTATGGAGATGGTTCACATCTCCACTCAAAAACGCCTGAAGCCAAAAGCCTGAAAACGCCTGAAGCTCAAACAAGTTCTGGAGGTATTTTTGTAGCTTGATTTGGGCGTTTTTCTACTTTTTACATTGGTGACCTTTTGACCTGTACAAAATCGCGGTAAAAATCACGGTAAAAACGTGTGTATTTCTGCCTGAAACCGCTACGCCCAGGTGTGAATGCAGCCTTACTCTATGATATCTGAAACAAGCATTGACTCTCTAAGTCAGGCCAGCTCCAAGCACTTTCATTTTTGAGTGTTGGAGTGTTACCTGGAGTTTTATTTTGCCTTTAGATTAGGACTCTTTGCCTTTTTCGAACATAAAAAAAGACTGCCGTCTTCAGTGAGTCTGCTATGGCTTGTAGCAGTGCTGATGTTGTCTCTCTGCTCCTTCTATGCACTTTGCCATTTGCAAAGCACGGCTTACAATGATGCTACAGCTGGCCTCACTGATGAAGCAGAGGAAACCTACAGGTTGCTCTACAAGAGAATTTCTCATCAACATAGGCGTGTGCACAGGGTGTGCCAGATGTGCCTAGGCACACCCTAATCACCCCGTGCACATTAGCATTATCGCTGTGTGCCAACGGGAAGATGGGAAAGATCTCCCTTCTGGCTCCATATACTGTTAATGTAGACACACATGTGTGCTTGAGCTTTAGGGTGCACACCCTAATGCTATAGGCTGCGCACACCTATGCTCATCAACTAGGCTTCCTCCAGAGGTTGCTGTGGCTGAGTGACCTCCCTATTGATGGTGACTGCATAGCTGTAGGACCAACACCACTTGGCAAAGCCAGCAGCATGACACCAAATACTATTTAGCTATCTGTAATGGTGGCATTCTATGGAAACAGGTGTATTAGAGCTTCTTAAATTCCCATCTCCACCCGGTGCTCAGACTGTCAGACTGCCGATGCCTCTGTGTAGCATGGATCACTAGAGAAAAAAGTTGGCGCTTGGAGTAACATCAACTAGCGTTCTTCCTTTATTGAAATAACATGCATAACAGCTGTAAAACAGCCAATGTGTTTTGGCTGCCAGGCCTTAATCAAGGCCTCATGGCCGAAACACGTTGGCTGTTTTAAAGCTGTTGTGCATGTTATTTCACTAAAGAAAGACTATTCGTTGATGTTACTCCAAGTGCCGACTTTTTTCTCTAGTGATCCAAGGGTGACATTCTGACCTCCACTGTAAGGGTCATTTTTGTATTTACCCCTGATGGATTGATTTTAGAAGTTTTCTCTGAGACCTAAAAATGATCTAAGGGTTCCTCTGGGGGAAAAAGGTTGAGAAATGCCAAAGAGAAAAGGCGCAATAAAAAATTCTATGTGTACCCTCAGCATAGCCTAGGAGAACCAAATAATTTTGCGATTCATGAAATGTTAATACATCAATATATCTGCAAATACTTTAAAAAGACAAATACAAATCAAATTTGAATATCATGCTACAATATAACAAATAAAAAGAATCTTGAAAATGATGACTCTGAACTAGATACATGGAACAGTTTACTTAATCACAGTCATGAAGATACTTGCCACCTAAACAAATTGCAAATCCCCTTTATATCAGCAAAATTAGGATTTCGGGAGTGGCTGTGAAAGAACTGCTTGATAAGCATGATGTTTCTTTAAATGTCACATGGAACCAGGATAATTCTCAATATAGTTCTCTATTTTTGAGCTATGACCTTTTGTCCACAGCCACATACACAACATTAGGTTAACAGAAGTCACAGAGTGGGTCAGGATGTACAGACATACAATAATCTTCAACGTCAATTGAGTAATGATTTAGATCCTTCTATTTCAAGCTAAGTCAGGTTAGACTGACACATTGAGCACTGTGGATTTAAATGATAAATGATTGCATTTTTAAAAATGCATTATATCTGTACTTCTTCAGTTTAACATCATTCTAAAATGCAAACCCTTCAGCAACAGGGGAGTCAAGGATCATATCCTTGTAGGTTTGGAACCATAATCCTAATTTAATTCTTACAATGCCAAGGGTATTGATGACCAGAAGATGGTAATACAATATAGACTCATTTGGCCACCATGGGTCCCATGAGAAGAGGCGAGCAGGGGTCCACACCTATTCTCCTGTAAGTGGCGAGAGAGGGATCCAGTACTTAGCCTAAATCGTGCTTGAGGTGATTGTAGCAATTGCGACAAGGAAATTGAGTACTGTCCGTGATACTTTTTTTATTTGCACCAACATACAAATTTTCAGGACAAGCTTTCGGGTTTGTATATCAATGTATAAGGCAAATGGTAATGAAGCTAGCTGCAGAGTCAGTGAGATAAGACAGGGAGAGCTATAGACTGGAGAGGGGGGTGGGGTGACAGTCACAGAGGGGGT
>BLSH010059097.1:247826-264324 GCA_018402905.1 Glandirana rugosa | reverse complement strand
CCCCCCCCCCCCCCCCCCCCCCAGTCTATAGCTCTCTCTGTCTTATCTCACTGACTCTGCAGCTAGCTTCATTACCATTTGCCTTATACCAGTGGTTCTCAACTCCGGTAAGTATTTCCTTGGGGAGATGCAGACTAGAACACTGCAATCACTGAGCAGCAAATGATATCACCTGTGATGTATTTCAGTTATCCTGCAAACCTGGTCTGTTGGGGGGTCCCGAGGACTGGAGTTGAGAACCACTGCCTTATACATTGATTTGTGTTTGTTTTTTTTTCCTTTCCCTCAGAGATTTTTTTCTCTTTTTTTTCTTCTTTTTTTAACATTCGGCTAAAACTTTTGTGAATCAGTACTGCTTGGACCTTGAAGAAGGGGACACACCCTGAAAGCTTGTCCTGAAAAATTGTATGTTAGTGCAAATAAAAAAAGTATCACGGACAGTACTCAATTTTCTCTGGCCTAAATCAAAAATTCAAAAACATCACATGGCACAGCATGTGTAACAAACAAAAAAGGGACATTTATTGTCACGAGTTAATATGCAACATGTTGGGGAAACTGAGGATTAAGCTTTGTACACGCAATGAGATTATCGCACAAATGATTGTCCGTTTTTTTTTTATGCATGCTAATCTCCATATGGAAAATTAAGAGGTTATAAAAGTTACGAAAATTCTCGTACGACAGAATAAAAATTTGGAAATGATATAATATATTTGTATTGTATTTTCGGACAAATTTTTGTGTTTGTCCCTTCAGATAATTTCAGACGAAAGCTATGTTCTAACAATCAGATTAGAGGTATTTTTTGTCATGTATTTCATTGTGTGTACGAGGCTTTTGACGTGCAAGCAGGAAATTTTTTTTTGGTTTCGGATGCATCTGTTCATTGAAGAATTTAGTTTTGTCATATTGGTTATGTTTACCCAATTTGTTTTCAGAATTTGTCTTGTATCTTTATTTGTTTTGTATATTCGTTGGTTTGGGTGGATTTGAAAAAAATTGCACATTTTTCCAGAAGACTGCTATATATTCAATTTATTATTGAAGGAGACGGATTCAAATAAAAAAGATGCAATATTTTCAGAAGCTAGTCCAACCCACCAAGAGAAATGGCATGGCCTGATTCGACAATATCGACTGGCGTCATGTGCATCCAAATGAACGATTGAAACTATATTCATATCTATTTGTTATCCGAATCCAAATTATCAAACTAATTTGAAAATTGAACTAATTTCCCCATGGGCTTGAACTACTATCGCATCATGTGATGTCATCCAAATTAAACAAATAAAACAGATGCATATGTTAATTTTGGTATAAATGTTGTCCTTGACATTCATTCCTATGTTCATTCGGGGATTTGTATACATCCGAATCTGAAATTTTCATCCAAAAATCTAATTGAAATGAAACAAATGCACATGTCACTCTTCTCTAAGGAAGGGGTCCTCAGTGTCCCGAAATGTTGTATATTTCCTTATGACAATTGTTTGTTATACAGTGTGTGCTGGTGATGTTCTGCATTTTTGATTTGGTCCATCTGATGCCACCATCCAACTGTTTGCTACCTTAGCACCCATCCTTATATACGTTTTTACTGCTGCAAGTAGTGCACTGGATAAAACAAATTTCCAGAACTGGCTCTGACTTTTATTTTGAAAATGCTTAGAAAATGCTCCTACATACACAAAAATAGTCACAGATTTATCTTTCCTTATTTGTTGTAGAATCACAGCTGTATTGTGGCCCAAATGGAGAACTCCCTTCTGTGTATTTACCACTCGGAGAAGAAGAAAATGACTTTGTTCTAAATATCACTGTTACTGTCAGCAACAACTTTGGTGAATTTGTCAGCACCACCATCAATGTTAAGGTGAGTGGTTCATTTACAATGAAGTGGTATTTAACCCAAAACCAACATTCAAAAATATTGCAGGTTACCAATCAATAGATGTGATGGTGGTCTGTGGGGTTGTCCGACTGCTCCCACTCCTAGTTTATGAAGCACCCTATATTGTCACCCCATTACTTAGACCCATGCCTGTCTAATATCTCGACTTATACGTTTCCCTACATGTTGCCTAGACGCGGCCCTCTTCACAGGATGATGACCAGCTGAGATATATAGTTCTCTGCCCAATATTCTGTTTTTTTAATTAACAGGAAAATGTGAAATGTTTATTGTTAATGTTACCAACCGGCTCCTCGGGAGATGGAGTGGCCGGATTGGTGGGCTCAGCCCTCTAAACATAATGTTGAATAATAGCTGCACTACGCAACTGTCGATCATAATTGTTTCTCTGATAGGGATGATGTAGTGTCACCTTGATTTAAACAAGGCTGTAGCCCACCATTGTGATAATTATATTTCGCCTGTAAAATGTCTATTACATGTGCAGTTGTTTGTACCCTGTTACCGTTTCTGATAAATAAAGGAATTTAAAAAAATAGATGTGATGGTTTCCTTTTTTGGTATTTTTCTCCTCTATTTTTACATGGTGATATGGCCAGTAACACACCTCCTGTACTAGAGTGCCCCCACTCTGGAAGAAGGAGTACAGGGGGCACCTTTAGACAGCAGCATTGTCAGTCTGGGTGAGGGGGTGGGAGGGGAGTGTTAGATGTACTAGCAGATTTGGATACACTAACAAACTGAAGCCAAACTACAGCTCACACTGCAGTTACACGAGCAGTTAAAGCAAACCGTAAAGGCTGATCATTGTAAGCACCACTGTCAGTAGTAAATGGTTTGTCTCAACAGTCTTAAAGAGGAAGTAAAGCCTGATGGGCTTTACTTCCTTTTTTGTTCCCTGCAAAGTAAAAGCATAATGTGCCAGTATGCACCGCATACTAGCACATTATGTGATATTTACCTGCAAACGAAGCCCGCACTGTCCCCACTGGAGGCCGGATCCATGTTCGCCTCTCTTCCTTCCGGGGCCGTGGACTCCAGCTCTGTGACTGACCAGAGTCATGTGATGTCACTCCCGTGCATGTGCGCGGGAGCCGCCAGTCACAGCACTTGCTAGTGGAGAACCATGTGGAGGTCCATTTCTTCACAGCACATGCTCCGATGACATAATTGGCACTGTACAAAATAAATATCTCCTAAATGGCGCACGTTTAGGAGATATTTACAGTACCTATAGATAAGCCTTATTTTAGGCTTACCTATAGGTACAGCTTGAAAATGGAGGTTTTACAACCTCTTTAACCACCTGCCGACTGGCTGCCATCATAATATGGCGGCAGGTTGGCTCGTTCCCGCGAATCGCTGTAGCTGCCGTAGCTGCTGTAGCTGTAAGCTGGAATGTGTGGTGTGAGCGCGCGCTCACTGGCTAGCAGGGGAGCCAATCAGCGGGTGGGGCGGACTTGATGTCCACCAGCCACCCGCGATCGCTCCCAAGACACTGCAGAACGGGGATCTGTGAATGTAAACAAACAGATCCCCGTTCTGACGGGGGAGTTGAGAGAGATTGTCTGTTCCCAGTGGTTGGGAACAACGATCTCTCTCCTCCTCCAGGCAGCCCATCCCCCATACAGTTAGAAAAACCACAGAGGGAACACAGTTAACCCCTTCATGGCCCCTAATGTTAACCCCTTCCCTGCCAGTGACATTTATACAGTAATCAGTGGTTATTTATAGCACTGATCGCTGTATAAATGTCAATGGTCCCAAAAAAGTGTCAAAAGTATCCAATCTGTTCTCTGCAATGTTGCAGTCCAGCTAAAAAAATCACAGATCGCCACCATTACTAGTAAAATAAATAAATAAATAATAAAAATGTCTATTTTGATTTTTTTTACCAAAAATATATAGAAGAATATATATTGGCCTAAAGACATTTTTTAATATATTTTTTCTTTGGATATGTATTATAGCAAAAAGTAAAAAATATTTGTTTTTTTTTTCAAAATTGCCGCTCTTTTTTTTGTTTATAGCGCAAAAAATAAAAACCGCAGAGGTGATCAAATACCACCAAAAGAAAGCTCTATTTGTGGGAAGAGAAAGGGCAGCAATTTTGTTTGGGTACAACGCTGCACGACCGCGCAATTGTCAGTTAAAGCGACGCAGTGCCGTATCGCAAAAAATCGCAAAAAATGCTCTGGTCTGATATATTTGCAGGAGCGTTTGTTCTGTTGAAAACCAGCAGATTTACTGGCCAGATCACCATGTCAAATTAAAGGATAATAAAGATAATAAAGAAAGCCTAAAAAGTAAACTAATGCAGCCATCACATCTAAAAATTTGTACATTGTAATATAATAAATGTTTCCTTCTGGGATTAATAATGCTTTAATTTTTCTAGGGGGGGTTTGAAATTAAGCTTTTAGTGGGAAAATTAATATATGGTGTGGGGGCAGGGTGCTGTCTTAAGAGGTAACTGGCTGAGTGGAAAATGGAACTAGCATGGTACCCCTACAAAATATTTTTCACAAAACTATTATTATTGGGAATATAAATATATATATATATATATATATATATATATATTATATATATATATTTCATTATCATGAATCACAAAACAGACTTATATTTGCTTTATTTTTCCTTATATTTACTAGCTTTTTTTTTTCACAGGTTACATATGGAGACAGTGACCCTGAGAGTCTAACATCATTCCTTTCTGATAGGTCAGCCAACATTTTAAAGGATGGGAGCGAAAGTCGATCACTAATCCAACTCTATAAATCAGTGTCTTCTGTCTTGAATCAGGAAATCGCTGGAGACAATAGCAATAGATCACTAAAAAAAGACAACAAAAAAGAGGTTTGGTCAATTATCAACCATTATAACACTACATCTATGTTTATGTATTCAATAAATAGCTGCAAGCAGAAGAGAACTAAGTCCATGGTCACTTTTTTAAGGGTATAGATAGGAAAATGTTTTCTAAATAATATAATATATTATAGTATAATATAATATGATATAATATAATATAATATAATAATATTGTAATGAGATTAGTCTAAATATAGTAGGGTTAATCTGGTATGCTCAAACAATGATCCATACATTAAATGTTTTCTTTTCCTTTTCGTTTCCTATCAGCTGCGAGAAGTAATGTTAACGGCGCTCTCTAGTGTTAATGTCACATCACTACACACAGCTCTGGAGATGTCCGAGGTGCTGAAAGACATTACAGTGAAAAGTGAAGAACTGTCATCCTCAGCTCAGGTTAGGATCACCCATAATCCAGTGTACTCACGCCAGTATTTTTTACACTGCTTGAAAACGTTAACCTTACAAAAATGCTACAATTTGAACTCATTTTTACTTCTCACACTGGATTTTTGGTAGTGTCTGAAAAAACAGTTGTCTGTTCATAGCGATCAGAAAGTTTCTTTTATGTTGTCAGTGCAGGTTAAAGCAAAGTTCCAGCCTAAATCACAACAATGGGTTCAATTATAGATGACCGTACCCCTGTTCATTTTCGGATATTTTTTTTTGTCATTTTGTATTATTTCTGGAGTCTTTAGTTTGCACTTCCGTCCTACCTCGCGAGGTACGCCATTTCCGCTTTTCCACTGGCTCCTGGGATAACTGTGTCATCAATCCCATGAGCTATTTTGCAATTCGTTCCCACTGCGCATGCGTGAGATCGGGAGGTGCATGCTGGGTAGCCAGCTGCACCTAATCCCGGAAGAGAGCACCAGCGGGCTTCAGATGCCCACAGTCATGATGGCCACATGCTAAATCAGGAGCATATAGTAAGTAAAGAATGCTGCAAAAATAATAGCAACAGCACAATAGGCAACACATGCCGATTTGTACTCCATGAGCGGTGACTATCACGGGGGTAATTTACCAAAAAAACGGCCAGAACTCTGCTTTGATAAATGGTAGAGCAAATGAAAATTGGAATGTTAGGTAAATTTTAAAAATAAAATCTAAATGCATGCTCACACGTCAAAGTGTGTTTACTGGTGTATGTAATCTTTTATGAAGGTGGAAGCTATGTCTGTACTGAGGGATGTCAGCCAATCCCTATTAACAATGAGCAATGAACAAGACCATGCAATGGAAACAGCAGCAACGTATCTGTTTAGTGCTATGAGTAATGTGCTGGAAGCTACTGCAAAAAATGACAGCGACCCCATAAGCAAGGTAAGTCTCGTATGGGTATTTAGATGAATACAAGTTGGTTGAGGAATCTTATGAAAGAATAATTTGATTTAGAATGTAGAGCAGCCTCCTGCAGCAAATATGGTCAGTTAGTGAACTACTAGAGCTATTCAGAAAACATTCAACCAAGTTAATCTTTAATTTGAGTGTTCCATGTATTAGGGCTTACAGCCCTGCAAATTGCTTTTGTTATAGAACAGTAATCTCTCCTTCATGGCAATATGTTTTGCTTGCTGTTTTTACTCTTGTGCCTTCATATGATATAGTAAGTGGCCCTGGCAAGCGGCTGATCTCTTGCTTGCCAATAAAGAAGCTTGGCTGTGGTTGAACCGTTATCCAGTACTAAATGGTGTTCCCTAAAGTAACAGCATGTGCTGTACAAATGGGAAACAAAATTTGTCCATCTTGGACTAATTTAAAGTGATATTATAGGTTGTTTTTTTTTGTTTATTTTTTTATTTGTTTAAAGAACAAACAAAAACAGCCCCAATCCTCTTCTTCTCAGGTTCCCCATCGGTGCTCCTGGCTCCTCCCCCTTGACCAGTGCCCCCAATAGCAAGCCATTTACTATGGAGGCACCGGTGTGTGCTCGATCCCGAGCCCCGCCCGATGCTTCCATAAGACACATAGAAATGCAGTCAAAGTTGCATGACAAGTTGCACCATATTATCAGCAATGGAACTGGTTCAATCAGTGCAACACCATCTTTGTGGTGCCGCACCAATTCGAAAAATTAGTTCCTGCACTACTTTTGGCCATTTCAGGTGCAACTTGCATAGACATCTGTGCATGAAGTCGCACAGATGTCAGGCAAGTCGCATTTGAAGTCACACCGACATGCGGTTTTGAAACCGTGCAAATTCAAGTGACGTTGCATGATTTCAAAGCCACATTCAGTGTTAACCTAGTCTTTTTGCCCTTCCCCCAGCTTGCGATTAGATAGTGAAAGGAGAAGAAGCACAAGGATGGGCTCACCTCTTGGTCACTGTGATCTTTCCTCATAACAGTGTGCTTCTCAGTAGCACATGAGCACCATCATGAGTACTGATTGATTCCTTGTGCTGCTTTCCCTCTCCCAGTCTGAGCTTTGCTATGACTTGGAGAGGGAAAAACAAGGTTGATTCTAAGTTAAAGTAAGTTTTTACACTGCATATATAAAACATTTACATATTTAATTATGTTTTTATTATTATAGAGCTGCAGTCATTTGTGTCTCTTCTATTACCCTAGAGTTCAGCTTTATACGTAAACCTTAATCTTAGCTTAACTCCTATATTGAAACCTTCATCCCAACCTAATTATTAATTCTTCATCTCAGGCTAAATTTATATTATGGTAATAATTTTTATAAGCTATAAACCCGAAGAAAACATGGATATGGGCTCTACCTCTCACCCCTCATGTGAAAATGTATTTCGGCCCTTACTAAATAATTATTATATTATCAAAGCGATAAACACTATCATAGAGATACTAGTGGCAATAACACTTATCACAGACTACAATAAAGGTTTTGCCAGTTATGTGCCATGTGCCAAATTGGTACTGGAAAATTAACTGACCTGGTTACATACGGTCCATGTTGCAATATTCACAGAATAACTTTAAATTGTTACCAAAACCCACAATAGTAAAATCAGTGTGTATATACAGTGAAGCATACTTGTTATACTCACTATGGAACCTAAGGGGTTAATCCTCTGCATTGTGTAAAAAGGCTGTTTGATCCTGTATGCACAGATCCTCCTCCTCTTCCACTGACTCCAAAATAGGTCAGAATAAGACAGAGTTACTGAGGTCAGGCTGCACATGCTCAGTTTGGTGTGTATTGCTAGACAGTTTTTTTTTCTTGGGAGGGTGCATGTGATCAGCACAGGGCCAATCAGCACTGTCCAGACAGAGGGTCAGTGATCCTGCATCCTGATAGGACAGCTGAGTGCAGTATGAAAACTCCTCCTACAAGCTTTAACCACTTCAGCCCCAGAAGGATTTCACACTTTAGGACCAGAGCACTTTTTGCGATTCGGCACTGCGTCGCTTTAACTGACAATTGCGCAGTCGTGCGGCGTTGTACCCAAACAGAATTTGCATCCTTTTTTTCCCACAAATAGAGCTTTCTTTTGGTGGTATTTGATCACGTTGCGTCATTTCTGATCGCCGCTATAAACAAAAAAAGAGCAACAATTGTGCAAAAAAAAAAAAAAATGTTCTTACTTTTTGCTAAAATACAAATCCCAAAAAAATATAAAGAAACATTTTTTTCATCGATTTTGGCCAATTTATATTCTTCCTCATATTTTTGGTAAAAAAAAAAAAAATCGCAATTGGTGTTTATTGATTGGGTTTGCGCAAAAGCTGTGTGTTTACAAATGAATTCATTTCTGGGGTTTTTATTTATTTATTTATTTTACTAGTAATGGCGGCGATCTGCGATTTCTAGCGGTACTGCAATATTGTGGCGGACATGTCGGACCATTTTGACACTTTTTTGGGACCATTGGCATTTATACAGCGATCAGTGCTATGAAAATGCACTGATTACTGTGTAAATGTCATTGGCAGTGAAGGGGTTAACCTGGAGGGGGCGCTCTAAGGGTTAACTGTGTTCCCTCATTGTGTTCTAACTGTATGGGGGCTGGGCTGGCAGGGGGAGGGGAGTGATCATGGCTTCCATATACAGGAAGCCTGTGATCACAGCCCTTCCCCCTCTGTCAGAATGGAGATCCGTGTTTTACATACACAGACCTCTGTTCTTTCACTGTGGGGGGGGGGCATTGCAGGTAGCCAGCAGAGATCGAGTCCGCCCTACCCGCTCCCTGCCCCTCCCCCCCCCGGAACACAGTGAGCACGGCGGCACGTGCGCGCTCACAATACTAGTTATCGCGGCCGCCGTCAGGTGACGGCGGTTCACGATAACAGGCCACTTTGCTTCCATCACGCTGCAGCGGGCGGTCGGCAAGTGGTTAAGCAGGATAGAAGTCACAAAACTGCTATATACCGCTGATAAGAAAAGGTAGCCGTTTATATTTAATAAAACGATTGCATTTCCATGTTCTGTGTACAGTGGGAGACCAGATATAGTGAATGCAGGGTCCTGGGTTTAGTAACACTAAGTCTGAACAAAAACTTTTTCTTAATTTCTAATATCAGAGTTGTTTAGATCTCTGAATATATCCTGTTAAAATGCTGTCTCTGAAGCTGAGGGTGGCTGATTTTCTAAACACCCAAAATAATTTGTTTTCTGTGTATCACCGGGCATCATTGGAAGGTGTGCTGTGTCTGTGCCCATCGCAACCCTGTGACTGACACAGGCAGAAAACAAACAAACAAACAAATGCAGTATATATTTGCAATACATGCACATTTCCCTGTGTTTTATCCCTTTAACCACTTGCTGCCCATAATGTACTGCAGGTGAGCAGCCTACTTCCGGGTTTAGGGCGCACGCATGCATGCCCCCGCCCAGCACCAGCAATGATGGTACACAGTTGGAGCCTGTCAGCAAGTCCCAGCCAATGATTCATGGCTGGGACCTGCTGAATGGTCCTGTGTTGATAAACAATACCCAGCTCTGTACAGAGGGAGCAATCTGTCAGTTTATCAAGAAACATAGATCTATTAGTAAAAGCATCACACTTTATACACATAGCTAGGCACACATTTAACCCCTAGATGTTAACCTCTTTCCAGGAAGTGTCATTGGTATAATGACAGTGTATAATATTATCACTGTACTAATGTCACTGGTGAGGTCATTGGCAGTCAGTTAGTTACCCCAGCATCAGTAACTGTCAGATTGCCCGCCACACTATCTCAATCCCATTATAAGTCACTGATCACCGCCATTAGTAATATAAAGCAAATCAAAAAATAAAAATTCCAGTATATACAGTATACCATAATTTGTAGGTGCTATACCTTTCACGCTAACCAATCAATATACACTTATTGGGGGTTTTTTTATCATAGGCACGTAGCAGAATACATTTTGGCCAAAATTTATGAAGAAATTAGGTTTTTATTAGATAAGTTTTATAGCAAAAGGTAAAAAAAATGTTTTTTCAAAATGTACGGTCTTTTTATATTGCAAAAGATAAAAACTCAGTGGTGATCAAATACCACCAAAAGAAAGCTCTATTTGTGTGAAAAAAATAATATAAATATAATTTGGGTACATCGTTGCAGGCCCGAGCAATCACCAGTTAAAGTAGCGCAGTGCTGAATAGCAAAAAACAGCTTGGTCATAAAGGGGGTAAAACCTTCTGGATCTCAAGTGGTTAAAGACCCTGCAAGTACAGAAAAATACCTGTTGATCTGCTGGAAAAACTGTTTGGTCATACCTCTCTTTTTGGGTCACAGAGAACACTTACTGTAGCTCTCCTCTCTCCTTTTGCAATCAGCCAACAGTGGGCTTTAGCTCATTGTTGGCTGATGTCACAAAGCCACTCCAGACTCTAAATGTATCCCGACCATAATGTTGGGATCCACCCAGACATCTTACAGACAGCCAGCTCAGCCTCTCAGCGGGCAGCTGATTATTGTGTAGTCCATGACAAGTTTAATGGGGTTTTTTTGCACTTATCAAACAGGTATACCAAAATGCATCTAATAGTATATGCAACATACAAAAAGGGAGCCAATAGGAGAAGTTCATTGTTAGGGTTCACATTTTAACATACAGCTCTGGGAAATTTGCAAATCCTCCCTTGTAGTTGGGCTGCGACCACATTGCAAGGATTAGGTGCGTGTTTAAACTATGGAGAGTAAAAGCAGTTTACTTACCTGATACTCCACTCCCCCAATGTGCTCCAGCAGTGGACTGTCCCTCGACAGCATCAGATCCTGTGTAGGGCTATGGACCCTGCATTGGTTTTGATGATATCAGGACCTTAGACTGCTGGAACAGATGCTGCAGGAGAAGATGCTGCGGGGACCATTCTAGCAGCAGCGGAGGATCAGGAAGGTAGACCTTCTTTTCTATTTACCCTAGACCTACACAAACATTTAACCCTTGCATTGTGGGCTTTTTATTTATTTATTTCTTTTTTTACTAGTAATGGCGGCGATCTGTGATTTTTAGCGGTACTGCGATATTGGGGTGGACATGTCGGACATTTTTGACACTTTTTTGGGACCAATGACATTTATACAGTGATCAGAAATTTAAATATCCACTGATTACTGTGTAAAATGTCACCGGCTGTGAAGGGGTTAACTTGCAGGGGGAGAGCTAGGGGTTAACTGTGTTTCCTGGGTGTGTTCTAACTGTGGGGGGGCTGGGCTGTTATGGGCATAAGAGATCTAACTGATCCCAGTGACAGGGATCAGTAGATCTCTTATGCCCCCATTAACAGAGCGGGGAACAGCCGTGTTTACATCGGCGGTTCCCTGTTCTTTTGCTGTGGGCACACTCCTCAGGAGTACAGCGGGTGCAGGCGCGCCCCCTAGTGGCCACCCGCAAATCGCCGCTTATTTACGGTGATTCGTGGGACGCATCCACACTGCCGCCGTGAATATACGGTAGGCAGTGTGGAAGTGGTTAACCTCCCTGCCGGTTTTCCCGAGTGTGGCTCGGGGTTCATTTCCATTACGAATAGCGGTAACCCCGAGCCACACTCGGGATTGCATCGCTGGATCCAGGCAAGGTTACTTACCTTGTCCCCTGGATCCAGCAATGTCCCTCCTCTGTGTCAGCGGGCTGTGTCCTCCGCCCGATACCTCTGTGTGCCAGGCTCTGTTCCCTGCGTGCGTCGTATCGCACAGGGGCGGAGCGTGGAGGCAAATTCAAAATGTGAAACACACATAACACATACAGTACACTGTAATCTGGAAGATTACATTACTGTATCAAATCATTTCACATCTCTTTGTCCCTAGTGCTTTGCCCAGTGCCCTGCATGCTCTTTTATGTCAAAAGCGGCTTTTGATCAGCTAGAAAACAACGATAGTAAATAAGAATCATTTGCAGAATTGAGTGATACTGATTTGTGGGGAAATTTATCATCAGACACTGAAAGTGACGACAGCAACAATTCTGCAACTGAGCAAATTTCAGTGTTTTTTGACTTGATTACATTATTGAATATGTTTTATTATTATTATATTATTATTTTTGATAATTATTTATAGTTATTTATTGTATTATAGTTTTTTTTTTTCATATATATTATAATTTATGATTTCGCTATTTCAAACTTTATCATACCCGGCATGTCTACTAGACTCTTGTCTTAAGTGAGTTATTCCTAAGAATTACAGGCCTACAATATAAAACGCCAAATTTCTATGTGAAACAATGTACCCCTTTGAGAAGCAAAAATCTGACATAATCATACCGCCAGGGATGTTAAGGAAAATCATACATATCGTTTTTTGGGAGCTGAGCTGGACATACCAGCACAGCTATAACACGCAGAGAAAATGGCGTTCACTTCACAATTGTTTTTTACATTTTGCATGTTTAAGAATGATGCTTGGGGACCCCCTAAACAGTTAATGTTTTTAAAGGGAATGATTCTTATTCATCATTTTTTTTTTAATTGTGTTCTGTGGTCAGTTTAGAAGCAAATCGTGCTAAACATAATTCTTAAAGCTATAGGTTGCCATACATAGCCAGCTGTCTACAAGTGTAGCAACCTATTCAAGCATATGTTGTCATACTTAGAATATAGTAAAGCTAACTACAGATTGATAATGAGCATGTGAGTTAGTGAAGTGCTTGTTTAGTGCATATGACCGTTTAATGGATGTCCCCCCCATTGTTCATAGAATAGAGCATGTCCTTTTGCTGCGTGTGTCATTTGCTCAGCTGAGTCATGGAGACAGAACTCACATTCCCTGTCATTCTCAGTGACAGATCTACACATATATGGCTACCAGTGGCAGCGGGTGGATTTATTTTGGGGGTGGATGGCGGGAAACAACTACCCCCCGTTGGACGGTCGGTGGCGCCCCTCCCCCCTGGCTCTTACACCATCGGTTGTGAGCGAGCGGGCAGCAGGGGTTTCTGCACGCAGCTGGCAGGTTGCGGGCTCTGGCGGGTGGGTTTCTGCGGGCAGTGGGCGGGTTGTGGGCTCCGGCAGGCAGTTGGCTTCTATGGGCGACAGGCGTGCTCCTGAGTCCTCTATGTAACACGGCCACTTCCACTGTGCGGCTCCTCCTTTTTTGAAGCCTCTTAGAACCTCTGGCTCTAATCACATGCACCCCTAATGGACGGACCGCCACTGATGGCTACCTATTTTGTTAGACAACAAAATAACCGCCATTTTTATCATACTTCAAAATTGGGCATCCAATTATAATACAGTGAGCTTAACATGTACAGTATATTGCTAAAGGTATTTTAAAGTGTCTATGAAAATGTTTGACCATTCTTCCTGCAGCGCATTGGTGAGGTCAGGCACTGATGTTGGATGAGAAGGCCTGGCTCACAGTCTGTGCTCTTAATCATCCCAAAGGTGTTCTGTCGGGTTGAGGTCAGAACTCTGTGCTGGCCAGTCAAGTCCCGCCACCCCAAACTCATATGAATGATAATTGTGGTCATGCAACGATGTACCCATATGAAATGTTTATAATTTTCTTTACACAAATAGAGCTTTCTTTTGGTGGTATTTAATCACCACTGGCTTTTTAATTTTTGCTAAATAAACAAAAAAAGGCACATACTTTGGAAAAAAAAAGGTTTTCATTGTTATAAAATTTTGCATACAGGTCATTTTTCTCCTTCACTAAGGTGCGCTGATGAGGCTGCACTGATAGGGCTGCAACGATGGGCACTGATGAGGTGTCACTAGTGAATACTGATTAGGCTGCACTGATAGGCAACACTGATGGGCACTAATGGACACCACTGAAGGGCACTGATGGACACTTATAGGTAGCACTGATAGGTGACACTGATGGGCACTGATTGGCAGCACTGATGAGCACTGATTGGCAGCACTAATGAGCACTGATTGGTACCACTGGTGGGCACTGTTGGGACTGCATTGATGATTTGGACTCTGATAATCAGTGCCCTGATTATTAGTGTAGATGCCTCTTTCACACAAGCTGGTTATCAGCTCTCCTCTCCTCACGCTGTCAGCATGAGGAAAGGAATGGCAATAAGCAGCTTGTGTTTTCATTGTGATCAGCTGTGATTGGACACAGCTGATCACGTGTTAAAGGACCACTGTGGTTGGCCCTTTACCCTGATCTGTGATCAGCTGTGTCCTAAGGCGTTGCCATCATATGACGCCCTCTCAGAACTGGCTGGCTGCACTGTAGCCGTCATTCTGCTATAGCGCAGTTGGCAAGTGGTTAATGAGTTACCTAATTTTTTTTCCAGTTTTTACCTCACATTCAATATTTTACTTTGATGAATTGACTCTCCTATTATCTCATGCAATATTTCTGAAAAATGAGTCGCGTGACCTTCATATCACATGCAGAATCCTTTAGTAAATTGACCTCATTGTCTTGGATGACAAGTACAATTTTAGCAGCATGCAAGCCAAATTTATAGACATTTTGTATGAGAACAGGTTTTAGAGCAACTCAAATCTTCTATACAATACAGATAGAAAATGATTTTGCATATTTATCAAGATTTGCAACCTAACAATAAGCTCTTGCCATGCAGAGTGCAGTCTCACAGACCTTACTGAGTGCGGTGGAGAACCTGCAGAGTGTTTTACTTATAGGAAAACTTCCCGACAATGAGCCTACAGTACTGGTGGCTCCATCTGCTACCATGTATATAAACAGGTGAGTCCATTAATACCCCTAGTTCATATTTGTACGGCAAGATAACTATTTTTTTAGAAGAAATACAGTACTCTGTTAGAAGTACTCATATGTTGATAACATTGCACATCTGATCTATGAAGTCAGCAAGTATGACCTTCCTGCATATACTGTACCTATTATAATAATTAAGATAACTGGTCCATGTGCACAATTCCCCATAAAGAATGCTAACACTGCTTTTTTATGGGATTGAGTGACAAATAGGATCTGTATAACTATCGCAAGGAACAGCACAATGATATAGAGACCACATCTCCCAGTGTATGTGGTCAATGTATGATCGTTTCTATTGTCCTCTGCATGAGTGCTGATCATTTATAATAAGTCAATTTTCTTCTGATTATGTCTAATTTTCTATGAATGGGCCTAGCTTTTCTAACCAGAATCCTTGTTCACGGATTTCTGTGTCTATTATTTATTTTATTTTGTTTATTACAGGTACTTATATCAATCTACGCAGCGCTTTACAAATATATTGTACACTCACATCAGTTCCTGCCCTGAAGGCATTTACAATCTAAGGTCCCTAACTCACATTCATACATACACATACTAGACCACATTTATTAAGCTCTGGGGAAAATGAGTGGAACTGCACTTTCAAAGGGCACGGTCCATTTTCCCTTTAGTAGATCAACCATATAGAAAACTTCCATAAGTGTAACATATATATATATATACAGCATCTCACAAAAGTGAGTACACCCCTCACATTTTTTCAAATATTTAAATATTTTACTCTATCTTTTCATGTGACAACACTGAAGAAATGACACTTTGCTACAATGTAAACTAGTGAGTGTGCAGCTTGTATAACAGTGTAAATTTGCTGTCCCCTCAAAATAACTCAACGCACAGCCATTAATGTCTGAATGAAAATTGTGCACTCAACTTCTTTGGTCGGCCATGGCGAGGCTTGTTCCAAGTGGAACCTGTCCTGTTAAACCACTGTATGGTCTTGACCACCATGCTGCAGCTCAGTTTCAGGGTCTTAGCAATCTTCTTATAGCCTAGGTCATCTTTATGTAGAGCAACAATTCTTTTTTTCAGATCATCAGAGAGTTTTTTGCCATAAGGTGCCATGTTGAGCACCCAGTGACCAGTATGAGAGAGTGAGAGCGATAACACCAAATTTAACACACCTGAGACCTTGTAACACTAACAAGTCACATGACACCGGGGAGGGAAAATGGCTAATTTGGGCCTAATATGGACATTTTCACCTAGGGGTGTACTCACTTTTGTTGCCAGCGGTTTAGACATTAATGTCTGTGTGTTGAGTTATTTTGAGGGGACAGCAAATTTACACTGTTATACAAGCTGTACACTCACTACACTCATGTGGGGATCCACTTTTACAGGTATAATCCGGGTTTAATCGGTAAAAGGGAGGGGCCACAGTACACTGAACAATCACAATGTTCCAGAGTCCACACAATTTAAACCACAATAGCGAGAGTGAGAGAGTATGACCAGTGACCCACGAGTTGTACCGTGGAATACCGTTTTTTGAGAGACTACTAGACTTTTTTTCTTAACAACGAGATGTATTTCTACTGGATCCGATAT
>BLSH010059097.1:214537-235010 GCA_018402905.1 Glandirana rugosa | reverse complement strand
CACAAAGGAGGACGGAGGCACCCTGATCTGTTTCTTGTGTCCTGCGGGTCGGGATATCTAGTGACGAGCGGGGAGCAGTGTCTGAGATAAGGCTCTGGGATCAGCTGGCGTCCTTCTCATAACAAAGCTGTATTGACTTGAGTCTCTGGTAAGGAGATTACCTAAGGGGACAGTGACCCCTAGTGGCAACTTTTTAAATTGTTTTTGGTTTTAAAATACATCTTAATACATTTATGTTACAATAAATTGAGAAACAGTATTACACTATTGTGGCTCTATATTTTTTCCTAAATCTATGCCTATATGAGGAGTACGGGTGATCAACAGAGTGAACTGGAAACCCAAAGTGGAGATGTGCATTGAGAAAGCACAAAAAGCGAATTAGCCTGTATACGAGAGTGACAGGCATTCATCTCTGGTAAGAGTCCATCCACGGGTGAAGGGAATCACTTGTTTGTCTTCATTTGCACAAGGTGGAATTCTGACTGGTGGATTACTTGAATATTAACCATTGATGCACCATAAAAGGAACTGTGTGTGTATGGACTAACTTATCTAATTATGAGCGCTACCACATTTGTGTATGCAGATTCAGCAATTCTGGATTAGTATAACTTATGTTTTGTGCAGATGAAAAATTGTATGTTAGTGCAAATAAAAAAAGTATCATGGACAGTACTCAATTTTCTCTGTCGCAATTGCACTAATATGGCTACAATCACCTCAAGCATCAATTACTAGACAAATTGGAACCTAGTGTGGCTCTGAGGAAGGGTTACAGCCCCAAACGCGTCAACCTTTATCTGTGTTGTGTCCGTACTCACGCCAATCGCCAATTTCTATGGCCCATTGGGGGTTGCCACTCTTGTGAGTATTCCTTTTTATTTACAATACCCAATAAATGCCTCTGGTAATGCACTAGGTATGTGCGCCTTCCTTGTGTTGTTGTTTCTTTGTTTTGGATCACCCCATCTGAAGAGGGCAGCATCCGCCTGGCATCCGTGGCTATTGATGTCCTTGCTGTCATTTTCCAACTACACAAGACCTCCTTAGCGCTGGAAGTGATAGTTTTTTTTTGTATTTCTAATGGCAGACATGCTAACTGCACCTGCTTACAAATTTGGTGATACTGATATTTTCTTTTCAGATAATGTTACCCCGGGATTCCACAGATAGCGATGTAAATAACATTATCTATCTGGCTAATTTAACATCTGTTCTGGTAAATGTGACATCAGCCAGTCTTCCTCTTGTGATTTATGTGGAACCCAGTCAGTACATACCTCTGGTGCTCTACCTGGGATATGAGTACCACCCAAATGAAACAAGCTATGACATCAATTTCCATCTGCCTAATGCAAAATACCCTGGAGGTAAGTGTATGTTTTAAATACACTCCATAAGATCACAGCTACCTTTAGTTAGTTACATATTCTTGTTGTTATAGGAGAGACATGTCACTTACTACTGCAAGGAATTTAAAGGTAATATTGGGGCAAGCCATACTAAAACTTTATATAATGCACTATATAATCCATTCCCAGCCCTGTGTATGAACATAATTGCACCTTCTGCAAAAAAAAAACATATGCAACTCTCACATCTCACATTGCAATACGTTCAGTATGTCTAAGTATATATTTTAATGGTTAATATTGATTCTTTCCCAAGAAAATGTCTATTCCTGGGTTATAAATCCAGAAGAGCTGTTCGGGGAAGGGTCTTATTACTTGACACTGAAACCAGATGTAGAGGATGACATATTTAATGGAAATTACATATCTGTGTCAGTCAAATGTTTCACCTCCCAATGTGTGTTTTGGGATGACATCAACCAGAGCTGGAATAACACTGGATGCCATGTAAGTATATCACAAATAATGTATTTCACTGTTTCTAAGTAGCTACATCTGACTGTCAACAGCCTCTGTAGGTTCTTCTACATGCCTTAAAATCTCACCCTTGATTCCCTTTAAATAGGCATGTATCAATAAATAAGATATTTAACCCATGTAAGTCCATCAGAGTATATATTTTTGCATTAAAGCTAGTTCATAGCTATTTTAGCTAGATCAGTGGCATTTCTTACATTAGAATGTGTCTCAAAAGTTGGCTGTGGTTGGTGATCTTTAATGGTAAAATATTAGCAAAAATATAGCATGCCTTGTGTGAACGTCAGTAACGTCGGTTTCTTCTAGTCTGCATTCTCCCTAAATTGCGTTTGTTACTCGCACAGAGCAGCAGGCTGTTGCTAAGATGTTAAAAGTCTTGGAACTTAGAAAGGTTTGGTCCCCTTGGATCGCTCACTATTTCCCTGGTGAGATGATTCCCTATGGACTATCTAATATCCACCTACAGTTGTGCTCATAAGTTTACATACCCCGGCAGAATTTATGATTTCTTGGCCATTTTTCAGAGAATATGAATGATAACACAAAAACTTTTCTTTCACTCATGGTTAGTGTTTGGCTGAAGCCATTTATTATCAATCAACAGTGTTTACTATTTTTAAATCATAATGACAACAGAAACTACCCAAATGACCCTGATCAAAAGTTTACATACCCTGGCGATTTTGGCCTGATAACATGCACACAAGTTGACACCAAGGGGTTTGAATGGCTATTAAAGGTAACTGTCCTCATCTGTGATCTGTTTGCTTGTCATTAGTGTGTGTATAAAAGGTCAATGAGTTTCTGGACTCCTGACAGACCCTTGCATCTTTCATCCAGTGCTGCACTGACGTTTCTGGAGTCATGGGGAAAGCAAAAGAATTGTCAAAGGATCTGCAGGAAAAGGTAGTTGAACTGTATAAAACAGGAAAGGGATATGTTTTTGTGTTCTCATTAATGTTCTCTGAAAAATGGCCAAGAAATCATAAATTCTACCAGGGTATGTAAACTTATGAACACAACTATAATTTAATGGAGATAGTTTCAAGCATGGTGGAGCTCTGACTGGTCTCTCTTGCACTCTTACACTTACCCTGCCCTATCTCTCCATACCTTCCTTTACCCCTTCATCTTTCTCTCTTTTTTTGTCCTTTTATGAGTGGTCTTCCTCTTCTCCATTATCAGGCTGGATCTTGAACATAGGTGTAGATGGAGAATCCTAGCTATTGTTGCTCTCAAATTGTTATTATACTTTATAATTTCTTCTTTGAATTTCACAGGGTTTTATATATCTGATTATCTTTGTATTTAGTAGTATTAATGTTGTAAATCTTTTTAATAAAAACGTATTTAAATTAAAAAGTCTTGGAGACATGGATGGGAATCAATTACAGTAAAAGCATGCAAGAAGAATGTTGCACTATTACAAATGGTGGTTTTAGTGAGTTCACGTGGTTTTAATTTTCAGTAAAATTCCTGATACAGATTTAGCACATTGCTGGATGATGATAAGGAGAGCAGCCTATTTGCAAATGAACAACCATATCATAAGGGGATGTCTCCTTGCTAAAGAAGGACCATATGATAAGATAAGATAAACCTTTATTCGCCCCACAGTGGGGAAATTTCTTATATGCAGGGGGGTACATAACTACTGAGCTATAAAATATTAATAGAGGTGCTTTAGAATTAACCAGTAGATCATGGAAATATCAGTGAACGTGCAAACTCTCCATTTACAAGTGACCATGAATTTTGGTGAGAATGCAGCCTATCCATTCGCTAGATATATTAACTAGAGCCGAATGACATCCTTGAAAATGCAGATTTTTCTTTCCCACCCCAGGTCAGCCACATCACAAAAAATACTGACTGTATGTTATTATATATTATAATATACTGTATAACATTGTGTATATTAAATTCATATGATAAAATATATGCAACAGTGTACAAACCTTTCTCTGTAATAATGAGATTTCTGCGTCAATCTGGTATTCAGTCATAAAATCAATGCCAAGGTATTGGGCACAAAGGCATTGATTTACTAAAGGCAATTATGCTGTTCACTTTGCAAGGAAAGTTGTGCTTTGCAAGGCAAATGGCCCCAAAGATTAGTGAATGAGGTGACATTTTACTTTGCAAAGAATAACCAATCACATGCAAGGAAAATAAAAACAAAAAAATGCATTTTTGCTTACACATGACTGGATGATGGAAGTCAGCAGAGCTTCACCTCATTCACTAAACTCTGGGGCAAATTTGCAAAGGGAGCAGCCCATTTGCCTTCAGTAAATCAACCCCAAAGCGTCTGCCAGAGAATTCACTGCAGAAGGGACCTTGCAACTAATATCTTAGAACTGATCAGTTGACTAGGCTATGGAATGACTGCAGAGATAGGGTGGTCACAGGACTAAATCATAGGATACCTGGGAGGACACCTAAGTGAACCAAGTGCTTTGGCATTGTGACAACAACGTTACACTTTACACATTTGTTAAACCTGTATTGGCTCATATATGATGTGTCCCAGCAATTGTTGTTGTCACTTTCAGCTACCATTCCGATTCTCAGTTTCAGTATTCCCTTATTCACTAGTACATGCATTTGTTTTAGTGGAATTATCTAGTAAAGTAATATTTTTTGGCATAGGCCTTTAAGTGTTGAAAATAAGTAAAATAAACAGGTGCTCCAAATAAAGTATTGGCACTTAAAGTTACCAGTCCTACAATTTGATTAACAGTGATCTGCACTGAAAGTTACTAATTCTATTAGCACTATAATTTAGTATAATAGCTAATAGAATTTAATGGCCCAGTGATGGTCAGGCAGTTCTCTAGCTAAACTTTAACAAGTAAAATGTGACAGCCGCTATGCAGTATGGGCTTTTATTAATGTTGGTTGATCTCTCAAATTTGGTTTAGCAAAACCCATGACCTATTCTCTCTTCCAGGTTGGACCCAAGACAGCACCCCATAGTACCCAGTGCCTTTGCACTCACTTAACATTTTTTGGCAGCTCATTTATTGTTATGCCCAATGTTGTTGATGTAAGCAGGACAATTGAACTCTTTGCAACCTTTGTGGACAATCCTGTGGTGGTAACCACCGTTGGCTGCATTGCTGCTATTTATATTTTGGTGCTGATTTGGGCTAGGAGAAAAGATATCCAGGATAATGCCAAGGTGAGCTGGAATTGATCTAGTGGTTGTTTGGTCCTCTGGATAAATGCTTAGGCTGTAGCTGTTACTTGAATTGTTGAGAGTTCATTATGTTCTTAATATGTCTTTGACATAGGTGAAGGTTATAGCTCTTGAAGATAATGATCCATTTGCTGAGTATCGATATCTAGTCACGGTTTTTACCGGCCACCGCCGAGGTGCTGCTACGACCTCCAGGGTATGTGCTGAAGAACATAAATCTACAAAAAGTCAATCCATCCACCTTCTCACATTTTAGATTTCCAAAATAGTCTCTATAGCTTATTAGTGGTCAAATTTCTTGATATGGGGGGAAGGCTTAATTTCAGCCTCTGACATGTCCAAAGGGCAGCACATAATCAGTAAATGTAATGCTACATAAAGCTGTCAGAGACTACAGACATGCAACAGGAAATAATTAGAGACTGCAGTAGATGGTCAGAAAGGGAAAACATGCTATAGAAGTTGTTGGAGACTGCAGACATGCCATAGAAGGTGTTGGTGACTAGTTACATGTTTCAGAAAATAGTCATAGACTGGAGGCACGTTACAGGAAACTGCTAGAGATCACTGCTATAACAGCCCTTTGAAAAGTCAATTCTTCCACATGTGTTCCCTTATCATGCTACTTTTGATGTTCCTCTCCAATATAAAAGATCAGAGGAAAAAAAAAACATAAAAGGAGAAAAGGAATGGACAGCACGGAAAAAAAGAGGTTTACTTAACTGACTTGAGTAAGCTCCTAACTAAGGAAAACGATACCTACTGTTTGCAGAGGCCAACACATGGCCTCTAGGCCACATGTAGGGTATAGATCATGCAGCCAGAACTAATGTCAGTAATCTGCAAACCTTTTAATTGTTATTAAACATAAGCTTTCCTCAAATGCAGTCTCACTTTATGGAATACTGACTTAATGTGAAGTGCAACAGGCCATGCAAACAATACAGGAACTAGTACTTGTATGAGTTATCTCTGCCTCCCACATACAGAAATATCAACAGCTACTCAGCAGCTATATAGTAGCACTGCAGCTTTGTACTCTGACGGTAATGTGGGGAAAATGATAGTAGGGAAATGAGTGGGTATTAGTAATAAAGGATGCAATTACACAGTCAAAACTCTGGAACTTTAATTAAAGGAGAAGTACAACCAAACTTCGTTTGGCTGTACTTCTCCCATGGATCACAGGAGTGTAGTTCATTTTGCACTCTTGTGACCTGTTTTCAGCAGAGAGCGGGTTGAAGTCCACTCTCTGCTGACATCACAGAGTCAGTCCAGGCTCATGGAAGTCGGAATCCGCCCAGATCCCTGGACCGAAACCCGGCTCAGCCTCTCAGCGAGCCGCAGAGTGCCTGAGCCGGCTAATCCCGCCCCCTCCACAAGCCCAGCGCTCCAGTGAGCGAGGAGTGGGCAGAGCAAGAGTTGTGACTGACAGCCACTGTTAGAGGTGCCAGGGGACAGATGCAGCATTGGACTGATGCTACATCCACCTACGTAAGTATGAATAAAAAAAAAAAAATACCCATACTTCTCTTTTAACCACTTGCCAACCAAGTTTTTTCTGGCACTTATTTTTACAAGTTTAAATCAGTATTTTTTTGCTAGAAAATTACTTATAACCCCCAAATGTTATACATTTTTTTAGCAGAGACCCTAGGGAATAAAAGGGTGATCGTTGCAATTTTTTATGTCACACGGTATTGGCGCAGTGGTTTTGCAAACGCTATTTTTTTGGAAAAATACACTTTAATGAATTGAAAAAAAAAACAAAACATAATATTTACCCCAATTTTTGTATAATGTGAAAGATGATGATACGCAGAGTAAATAGATACCTAACATTTCACACTTTACAATTGCAAACGCTTGTGGAATGGCGACAAACTATGGGACCTAAAAATCTCCATAGGCAGCGCTTTAAACACCTTTACAGGTTACCTGTTTAGAGTTACAGAGGAGGTCTAGCGCTAGAATTATTGCTCTCGCTCTAATGTTTGCAGCAATACCTCACATGTGTGGTGCAAATACCGTTTACATATGCATGCACGACTTATGTATGCATTCGCTTCTGCATAGGGGCACTCTAAATTTCTTATTTATTTTACTTTTTATTTTTACATTGTACGTTTCATGTTTTTTTTTTATCACTTTTAGGGTGGGTTCACACTAGCTCCAACCGCAGCTCGCAGCAGGAGGTCCGGTGCACCCCTGTTCTCCATTTCAGGGGGGAATCAGGTCCGAATTTTTGCCAGAATTTGGACCTGAAACGGAGCCAAAGACACGCAGGACCCTTTTCCAGTGCGGACCGCGGCCGCACCTGAGGTGTATGAACCGGTTCCATTGACAGCTGGTCACAATCTTCTCTCATGCAAATTGGATGCTGGGAAACCTGCATCCAATCTGCATAAGCATGAACCCGGGCTTATTCCTATTACAAGAAATGTAAACATCCCTTGTAATAGAAATAAGGATGACAGGTCCTCTTTATGGAGAGATCTGGGGTCAAAAAGACCCCAAATCTCTTCGTTACCTTTAAAAGCAAAAGATCCAATAAAAAAAACAGGTGGTGAGGCTCACTTTCTGTCATCTTTCAGTTTAAAAAAAAAAAAATTCTTTAAAAAAAAAAATTACTCCCAGCCTGGACCAGAAGTGACGTCATGATGTCGCTCTGATCCTCCAAGGCCATAGAGTCAATCAAAGAGTATTAACTCTTTGATCGCCTATGGGAGCAGCTGGCCGTCAGATCATTTCTCGGGTGAACCGGCAGAAACAGTAAGCACAAGAAACACCGTAGAGCAGCAGGTGGGGGTATTCTCTGCTGCCGCTTCGGAAACAGTTCCACCAGCTCATGAGCCACTCTGACCAACTTCATGAGAAAGCCAGCCGTCAGCTGCAAAAAAAAGATACAGGTTTACAGCTGATATCTTCAGCCATAATCCAGGTAAACCATTTGCAAACTGCAGAGTATATATATACATATTTCGGTCGGCAAGTGGTTAAATTCTGCCCAACGTTTAGTATTTGTTCATCTTGTATTGCCAAGACGATGAAGGCAGATCAGTTATATCCCAAATATTTGGAAAACCCTATAATATATTTCATGATATAGATAGAGATGGAAGGATATAAGTGGGCAAGGTTTTTTTCATCATATCTGCAAATGTAAGTTAAATTTTCCATGTAGAAAAAGGAAAATTTGGGACTTTGAATGAGGCACAAGGGTGGGACGAGATGCTGGTCAAAAATACAATATTTTATTCATGATCCACATATCTCGGTCAAGAAAGTGCAGATAATATCATACCATCATAATAGCGATTTTGTACATAAAAAAGAGATACATATAAGCCAATGTTGATCCGCATAACATTATATCTGTACAGAATTACATCACATGGGATTCTTAAATTAAAAAACTTATTTGCATGCATCAGTGTAAGCTCTACATGTTTCGGGATTATACCACCTCGTCAGGAGCAGATGCGTTCAGAATGCAATGTATGTAAACTCAGGTCCTCCAGAAAACAGACTGTTAGGACGGATGTGTGCACCATCCCCCAACTGCTCACACTAGGAGCCGAGGGGGCAGGGAATCCAGGGGCCAGGCAGACCCACAGGGCCCCAGATGGATGAGCCACCCACATGCCACAGATTGGGTAGTAAAATTCCCATGGCTCCATGTGATCTGTGTGTGTCTGAGGGGAAAGATCCCTGGAGGTAAAGGTGTCAGGAGTCCTAGGTGGCGGCTGTGGTCAGTAGAGCATACTCCATGTAGAGCTTACACTGATGCATGCAAATACGCTTTTTAATCTAAGAATCCCATGTGATGTAATTCTGTACAGATATAATGTTATGCGGATCAACATTGGCTTATATGTATCTCTTTTTTATGTACAAAATCGCTATTATGATGGTATGATATTATCTGCACTTTCTAGACCGAGATATGTGGATCATGAATAAAATATTGTATTTTTGACCAGCATCTCGCAATACAGGGATGGAGGCACCCACCTTTCCCCCTCCCCCGGGTGTCTCATCCAAAATCCCACATTTTGTCCGCCCTTTTTGTAAAATTTTCCATGTAAGATCTTCTAAATGTTCCCAAAACAAAATTAGTGGTTTGGGTTAAGCTTTTGTTTAAAATACTGGAGGTTTTTTTCTTGCAGGTAACTCTGACACTGTACGGTTCTGATGGAGAAAGTGAGCCTCACCACCTGTATGATCCAGATGGAGCTATGTTTGAACGTGGAGCCTCTGATGTCTTTCTGCTCACAACTCTGTTTCCACTAGGGGAGGTACAGAGCATTCGACTTTGGCATGACAACTCTGGAGCCAAGCCCTCATGGTAAGGGTAGCATTTTTAGATATAAAAAGTAAAGTGTACCAAATATTATAGTCCCAATAGATCACAAAAGTTTGTGATTAAAATCGCAGTGAGGAATTATGCGAAGAAAGCTCTGCAATCCACTCTCCTTTCACGTGTGATGCTCGTGATTGTCCTCCTGCATGTGTACACCTTCACCCTTGTGGTATACCAAGCTGCATACCTTATATTAAGACCTCGCATGTACAGAGGTCACCGTCACACAAGCTAATGTTTCTTTAAAGGAAAATAGAGAACCGGTCAAGTTTCCTCAGCACCATACCTGTATATATGAAAGACAAGAAACTGGCAGAGTGCTCACCGATAAATTTATTAAAACAAGCAAGGATTAAAAACACTCACTGGGGTGGATTTACTAAAGGCAACGAGAATGTGCACTTTGCAAATACCGAAAGCAATTTGGGGGAAATCTCTGGATTGAAGTTGAATATTGAAGCAAAATCTGGGTTAGTTACTTTCTCTTTAATGGGCTATTCATTATTAATTTATTATGTCTGGAGTTCTGCTTTAAGCTCTTTAGAGTATTTATTTATTATTATTTATTTTAGGTACTTATATAGCGCCGTCAATTTACGCAGCACTTTACATATATATTGTACATTCACATCAGTCCCTACCCTCAAGGAGCTTACAATCTAGGGTCCCTAACTCACATTCATACATATACTAGGGACAATTTAGACAGGATCTAATTTACCTACCAGCATGTCTTTGGAGTGTGGGAGGAAACCGGAGTACCCGGAGGAAACCCACACAGGCACAGGGAGAACATGCAAACTCCAGGCAGGTAGTGTTGTGGTTGGGATTCGAACCAGCGACCCTTTTGTTGCCAGGTGAAAGTGCTACCCACTACACCACTGTGCCGCCCAAGTAAAATGCTTTAGTTGAAGGCATCTGTGCGGGTTGCGTTTAGAGAAATAAAATCCCTTGATGATACTGGTATCAGAATACATTTTTTCCTTTTCAAGAACGAAACGTAAAACTACCATTTCCTGTGCTCATCTAGTAATTCTTCCTTTACAGGTATGTGAACAGGGTCTTGGTACATGACTTAGAAATGGACCGAAAGTGGTATTTCCTCTGTAACTCCTGGCTTTCTGTTGAGGTTGGGGACTGTGTATTGGATAAAGTGTTCAGTGTGGCCACAGAAGAGGATATGAAACAATTCAGGTAGCTGCATGACTTCACTTAATACACAAGCAGAAGCAAGCGTGTAAATTATACTACATTTCATATACAGCTAACCAGAATTCACATTCTATTCAATTGAACATTCATTTTTTGGTAATTTAAGATACACGTGTGCTATGATAATTCTCTCTCGTCTTGTTGCAGCAACCTGTTCTTCATGAAAACATCTAAAGGGTTCCGTGATGGCCATATCTGGTACTCTGTTTTCAGCCGTTCTCCCAGAAGCCCTTTCACCAGAGTGCAGAGAGTGTCCTGCTGCTTCTCCCTGCTGCTGTGCACCATGCTGACCAGCATTATGTTTTGGGGGGTGCCCACCGACCCAGCTGAGCAGAAGATGGACTTGGGTAATCAAAGAGTAATGATAAAATATAAAGTGACTGTGCACAGGACCTTATCTTGAATAAACATTAAGCAAGCATATAGAGTAAAGTGACTGTGCATAACACTTTACCAAAAATTAAACCAAAACATTAAATATAAACATATATAGAGAGCAGTAAATTCGAATGTAAATAGAAGCAAAAGGACAGAGCGTTTTTGCTGACGTTCCAGGAAGTAGTGATTACATGACGTCTAAGTTGCTTTTAACGATATGTGGTGCATTTTCTCATTCAATTAAGGTTTTAGTATCTTTTTTACACTATGGGGAGGCTGCTGTTTGTTTGCTTCACATGAGCAATCTGTTGTAGAAATCTTCCTGCTACTGCTTGAGCGTTGCCATCCCTGACCTATTGAGGAATGTCTACAGTTGTGATATGGGGTCCATTATTAATGCCCAAAAAGTGCTTTATGACCACCTTAAATAGGAGGTCATGGGGAGTCTGTAAGCGAGCATTCAATCTATCACTCTGGGTGAAGGTGCCTGCTGGTGTTACCACAAAGTCTTTAGGATTTTAAAAGTGACTTCACACTTGCTTGTTTTGCACAGTGGATTGAACTTTGGACTTTTGTTTCTATTTACATGACTGCTGAGAAGCATAGGCTCATTTATAACCAACTAACAAACCAATACCCTGCCTCCCAAGAAGACACGGAAGCTGATTGAGTTGGAGGTTCATTTATTTTATGTTATTTCATGTTATTTTATGGCAATTTATTAAAAGATAATGATGCTAAGAACTTACAAGAATTCCAATAAAATCCAGCATGTGGTAATCAAACATTCCTGGGAACCAGTCAGCTTATAAACAAGTTTGGCATGCATGGTAACCTCACAGACATGGACTCTTACCTACGCATTTCGCCAGAGTTGACATCACCCAGCCTGTAGTAATCCAACATTCCCGGGAATCAGTCGGCTTGTAAACAATCGGCATGAATGGTAACCTCACAGACATGAACTCCACCCTACGCATTTTGCCACAGTTGACGTCATCGGGGGCAAGGTCTTATGCACAGTCTCTTTATATTTTATTTATCATTTGTTATTAGTTGAGCACAACACAGTATTATTTTAATTGCATTTAGTAGAAAGGTTGTCTCCTTAGGTGTTTGCTGCTTCACCAATGTATATTGTCCCACTGCGTATGTTTGCACGGATGCATGGTTTTTATAATTGCATCAAAGAGGTAGTAAACCTCACTGTGAAAATTGTACCTGTAGGTAAGCCTGGAATAAGGCTTACCTATAGGTACTGTAAATATCTCATAACGCGTGCCGTCTAGGAGATATTTACTGTATACTGCGCCGATGATGTAATTGGTGCATGTGCTCTGAAGGAACAGACGCCCATGCCGTAATAATGTGCTAATATGCGTTTAATGCTAGTACATGCCTTTACTTTGCAGGGAAAACATTTTTTTTTGGGAGAGTTTACTTCCTCTTTAACTCAAAGAAGAATATCAGAGGTAACAACAGATTAGAATAAAATGGATCAAGGCTTTAAAAGAGAAATAAAGGTTTGTTTTTTCCCCTAGTTATACTAACCTAAGTGGAAGCTGCCTCTGTCCCCCGGTGCTTCTACACTGAGAACCGAGCGATTGAACACCCCTGATGGCTCTGTTCTCACAGCTCCCCAAGCAGAGAGCTGCTGACTGTCATTCAGCAGCTCTCCACTCTGCTCCCCCACGCTCATTGGAGCGCTGGGCTGCGGAGGGGCGGGAGCGGCCATCTCAGGCTCTCATTGGCTCGCTAAGAGGCTCAGCGGGGTGTCAGTCCAGGCACCTTGCGGATCCCAACTCCCATTGTTGTGATGACGCGGTGCCTGGACTAATTCCTGTAACATCAGCAGAGAGTGGACTAACTGTGGAGCCTGCTCTCTGATGGAAACGGGTCACAGGAGTGCAAAACAAATTGCACTCATGTGATTTATAGGAGAAGTACAGCCAAACAAGCTGGACTTCTCCTTTAATATTATTTGATTTATTGTAAAAGTTAGCTTGGGATCAGGATAAGCCATTTGTATTGCCAAAACACCCTCTAACAAAGAATAAGGTTCAGACAAAAAAAGAGAAAAGATAAGGTGATATTAATTTAGCGAACCTATTGTCAAAGATCATAAAGCAATGGTGGGCTCCCTACCTGACCATTTATTTTTCAGAACTGTGTACAGTCTTGGATAGAGCTGACCTGTGTAAGGGCCAAACCATTAATAATTCACTCTTACAATGTGGTGTTGTATTCTATAATTAAAGGTAAGATTGAGTTCACCTGGCAAGAGGTCATGATCGGATTTGAGAGCTCCCTGCTGATGTTTCCCATCAACCTCCTAATTGTTCAGATCTTCAGACACATACGACCTAAACAGACAAAGGAATCAGAAAAGAAAGAAAAAGACTGTACTTCTGATACTGCCATGGGGTCTTCATCCTCACCACTTGTCTCCAGCTCAACTCTCACTACAGAGGCTGTTTTAAAGGTATGAGTATTGCTCAAAGCCAAAACGTATTCCACAATTTAAAATTTAAAAGGTTACAGATCTGTATCCGCCTTTAGTCGATCTACAAAGTGACATGTATTGCACGGCAGACTTATGCTCACTATACTGTATTCGTAAGTACAGGAAAGGCTTGAAAAGGATTTTTTTTAAATACAGTAGCATTGAATCTCTTAAACATAACCGTTATTATATTCCCCTGCTATAGCTAAAATGATGCTAGTCAATATTATGATGCCAAGGTAGGTATTGGAATGTCAAAAAATGTTCTTTAACCACTTCAGGTCTTGTAAGTGTATACCTTTTATGGACTAAAGCAATTATTCCACTTCCATTATGGAACTGTTTAGAATTTTGTCAAAATGGAAGATAATAAAGTAATACATACATTACATCATTTTTATTATGGCAAACAAGGCATACTTTGGGCAATATTGTCTGCATTTTCTTCCATGCATTCTATAGACAAAAAATATGTAGGTTTCCCATTTATAATGTCACTATAATGAGGTTTCTGGTACAAAGCATGGTAAAATTATTTGCAAATGGAAAAAATACATTTGGTTATGCAAAATATCAAAATAAATGTGAAACGTTACCTTCAAATAGTGACTAAACAATACACATTACTATTCTGTGAGAGACAATAGATAAATGAGCCCCTAGTGGGGTGCCAGTTGATCTCTAAATATTGAAAATCTGATCATAAAAAACAACTGTGTCCATAAAGTTCATAACAATTAAATGATAAGCTTGTTATGATGATACATTCCATCCATTCAATAAATGTTTCCATCCATATACATTGTGCTGGTGTATGATTCTCCACGAGGGAAAGTCCAAAGGTAAAAGTGACTATTGTGTGCGCCACAATGCCCTCCACCAGTAACACTATGTGATCACTGCCACTCCACTCTGGGTCCAAGGGCTCTTAATCCCTTGTGTGGTGTTCCTCATAGGTATATATCATAAGGGCAAAGTCAAAACTGACATAGTACTTACTGTATAAAACACTGTCATTTATTAAAATTCAAGATAAAACTCACATGTACAAATGCACTAGTCCTGGTGCATACAGGGAAATCGCTTGTGTGGTTTGGCAAAAAACCTAAAGATCACTGAAAGCATTCACACTGCAGATCCTTGGCACTGTGTCCCCAGTGGCTCGCTATCTGCTTCCTGACAATATGCAATTACGTCACAAGCTCCGCCTCAACACATATCGTCACTACACGTGACTATATCAAGAGGTCTCTCTATATCATCTCTTGATATAGTCACGCGTGAAGTGACGAAACGCGCTGAGGTGGAGCCTGTGACGTCATTGCGTATTGTCAGGAACCAGAGAGCAAGCAGCCGGGGGCACAGGACCAAGGATCTGTGAATGCTTTCAGTGATCTTTAGTTTTTTTTGCCAAACCACACAAGCAATTTCCCTGTATGCACCAGGAATAGTGCATTTGTACATGTGAGTTTTATCTTGTATTTTAATAAATGACAGTGTTTTATACAGTAAGTACTATGTCAGTTTTGACTTTGCCCTTATGATATATACCTATGAGGAACACCACACAAGGGATTAAGAACCCTTGGACCCAGAGTGGAGTGGTAGTGAGCACATAATGTGACTGGTGGAGGGCATTGTGGCGCACACAATAGTCACTTTTACCTTTGGACTTTCCCTTGTGAAGAATTATACACCAGCACTGAAAGCATTCACAGATCCTTGGCCCTGTGTCCCCAGCTGCTTGCTCTCTGGTTCCTGACAATACGCAATGACGTCACAGGCTCCACCTCGACGTGTTTTGTAATTTCACGCGTGACTATATCAAGAGATGATATAGAGAGATCTCTTGATATAGTCACGTGTAGTGACGATATGTGTTGAGCTGGAGCTTGTGACGTAATTGCATATTGTCAGGAAGCAGAGAGCGAGCCACTGGGGACACAGTGCCAAGGATCTGCAGTGTGAATGCTTTCAGTGATCTTTAGGTTTTTTGCCAAACCACACAAGTGATTTTAAGTGTAATCAGTAGGTTTATTAGGCACACACACACATGGTGATATATGCACTCACAGAGTTAGCTGAAATACAGGCATCAAGGCAAGGGAATCATCCACAGGTCACCGGAGTATAATCCGCTCTTTCTGAGGCCGGGGGTGGGTACGCTGGTGGTCTCCACTGCAACCACGAACGAAGCCCGCACGGCTTCCCGGATGTGACGTTCGTTCGTCCCACGATAGCACGATACCCTGCTGAAGGCTTTGTTCGTGGATGCACTGGAGACCACCAGTGTACCCGCCCCCGGCCTCAGAAAGAGCGGACTATACTCCTGTGACCTGTGGATGATTTCCTTGCCTTGATGCCTGTATTTCAGCTACCTCTGTGAGTGCATTTATCACCATGTGTGTGTGTGCGTAATAAACCTACTGATTACAATTAGAGGCCCTGCTGTTTTTTCCTTCTCATTACTACAGAGTGCCTTCCTGCTCAGTTCAGCTGGCTGCCTACCTCTCATTCTACCTTCAACATTGGACTGAATGGAAATTTATGGGACTTTTATTATTCTTCTTGTATTAATATTTTTATCTTGGATTTGATATTTGTGTTTCCTACACTACTTTTCCCCTAGACATATACATTTATTTCAGTCTCGGGTATAGCCAATCTAGCATGTGAGCGCAGTGTCTACTTTTAATTGTTTCACACAAGCGATTTCCCTGTATGCACCAGGACTAGTGCATTTGTACATGTGAGTTTTATCTTGTATTTTAATAAATGACAGTGTTTTATACAGTAAGTACTATGTCAGTTTTGACTTTGCCCTTATGATATATACCTATGAGGAACTCCACACAAGGGATTAAGAACCCTTGGACCCAGAGTGGAGTGGCAGTGAGCACATAATGTGACTGGTGGAGGGCATTGTGGTGCACACAACAGTCACTTTTACCTTTGGACTTTCCCTCATGGAGAATCATACACCAGCACAATGTATATGGATGGAAACATTTATTGAATGGATGGAATGTATCATCATAACAAGCGTATCATTTAATTGTATCTTTTAATAAATGACAGTGTTTTATACAGTAAGCACTATGTTAGTTTTGACTTTGCCCTTATAATATCTACCTATGAGGAACACCACACAAGGAATTAAGAACCTTTGGACCCAGAATGGAGCAGCAGTTTGCTGGATTTATACCTCTAAGGGGAAGGAGCTGTTTCACCCGCTTGTGGGTTACCCCGGGAAGGTGAGCGCATAGTGTGGCCAGTGGAGAGCATTGTGGTGCGCACAATAGTCACTTTTACCTTTGGACTTTCGCTTGTGGAGAATCATACACCAGCACAATGTATATGGATGGAAACATTTATTGAATGGATGGAATGTATCATCACAACAAGCTTATCATTTAATTGTTATGAACTTTATGGACACAGTTGTTTTTTATAATCAGATTTTTAATATTTAGAGATCAACTGGCACCCCACTAGGGGCTCATTTATCTATTGCCTTTCACAGAATAGTAATATGTATTGTTTAGTCACTATTTGGAGGTAGCGCTTCACGTTTATTTTGTTATTTTGGTTTAATTATGTAGGAACACATTTAGTGCTGAGCAGCACCTCATTCACTCACTTATTTTTTTACTGATCAATGTAACCTTAACAGTATTCTCATACATATAATTGGTTAGGCAATACTGAAAAAGTTGCAAATAAAACTAATTAAAACTAAAAAAAATAAATATTAATGGTAAAAAAATAAATAAATAGAAATCAACAGAAAAATAATAGCTGCGGTAAGAAGGGGAGGAAGAAGCTGATTATAGTAGTTAACTAAGGGTTATTAAGGGGTGAAATAGGAATACATTTGACTTTTCATACTTTAAGTGAATATTGTACAACAATGTCAATTTACAACTATGTTTTAACTACAGTGTGTTCTATTCCTCTGTTTACAAATAGGACATCAGGAGAATTGCCAACTCATTGTTTAAAGCCCAGAAGGCTCCATTGCCAGAAATGAACTTTGGGAATTCAGCGGATATCAATAGACTTCTGTCTCTGGTTGAAGACATCATCCTTAAACAAAACAGAGTTACCCAGGAATTTTATGATGATAGTAAGAAGAAGGAGAGGTCCTTGAACCTCAGTTTGGGCTCTGTAGACGTGAACGGTATGTTGCCATTTTGACTGACCTAGAACTGAACATACAGTATAAGCATGAACTGGATGTCCAAGTACAATGGATATGCATATGGATGATGACCGCACTGTACCTTGAGTATGTGTGTCAGTGTGCAGTCTAAAGTCTATAACAAAAGTCACCATGCTAGATGCTTAAAGCAAAAATAAACAAGTGTCCATAAAGTGAAGCAATGCATGCTGTTCTTCATAGTAAAAGGAACAAGTGATTGTACGTTTCCTAATAAGTGTCCAACTGAAGCAAACAAAATGAATACAAGTGTTGAGCACCCAGGTGCACCTCCACCATAAATTGTATAGAATGCCTCCTTACCAGAAGTCTAGACTCTAAATTATAACACTTTAGACAAACGTAGTATGTAAGCACAGATGGTCTGAACAGCTCTCTCTGTTATGCTGAAGTTGATAGTACAATCATGGCTGGTGGTAAGGATTACTCCGTATCAGAGCCCATAAGGAAGGGATAAAAATGCCCACCCACATAGTATAAAACTGTATGGTAATTTATTATAAAGACAATGATGCTAAGAACTTACAAGAGATCAGATAAAATCCAGCATGTACTAATCAAACATTCCCAGGAACCAGTCAGCTTGTAAACAAGTTTGGCGTGCGTGGTAACCTCACAGACATGGACTCCTTCCTACGCGTTACGTCAGACTTGATATCATCGGGGGCAAGTCTAGCTTGAATTAAAATGATCTCCATGGTACTGGACCATTGATTTGGTTTAGTTGACAGCAACTTTTTACTTAGAAAAGAAAAATCTTATAATTATCTTATATTTTATTCTGCACTCTAAACCACATGACACATTAAAGTAACCTTTAGTCTGAAATGTGTCTGGAGCTGGAGAAGAAAGGACAGGGCTGCATATATCACCCCAAAGACTATATATTTGTTCTGGTCGTCATTCAATTTCTAAAAGGGTGTGGGTCTGGGGACCTTAAAATACCATCCCCTTGTCTATCAAAGGGGGCTGTGTGGCTTGAAGTCATCATTATGACTTACTGGTGTAACAGACTTTCTGATAACCTGCCCTGCTACCGTAGTCTACACAGAGAATGGGAGATGACACCTAAGGCTACAGCCATGGAACATTTTTGTTATCCACCCCCAGAAGTTTGGAGGCCTGTTTAATGGGTAAATATATAACTTCATCAATAAATGTATTAAAGTTAAGTAACCAATCAGGTTGTCTTTAAACAATATGAATATATCAATATAGTATTTTGCTTTATATATTATTTAGGGAATGAAGCTGTGATAAGAGGTGTAAATTAAAATATACGTCAAGGACCAATTGTATCTTTGAATACTATTTAGAAATTGCCCTTTGTGTTAGAATTTTTTCTTTTCCTGGTTATAGTTGTAGAGAATATAGAAAAGAGAATGGCGCCAGTAGTGATGGGAAAAACCTCAGACAACAATCCTAGTGTATATCAACACATAGTCCATATAAGTCTCTGTATACAAGTCTCTTGGGTCTAAGCACAAGGCTTAGGCAGCGTGGTGATGATATGCGGGTAGGGGCAGCAGCCAGATGGGTACAAGCAACTCTGTGGGAGATATAGATGAAAACAAAGTGCGCCAGACCTAAGCGCAGTAAATCAAAACCACCTGCTCTTATTATAATGTAACAGAAACTTGTCAGGCTGATAACAGAGCTACGGAGCAGGACAGAGCTACGAGACACAGGCCTTGGAGAGAGATAAGAAAACTCTGCAGATATATGTGCCCAGCTCAAATTTCATGAATGGGGTTTACACCCACTTTAAATTATATTACACTCTGGCTTCCAGTGTACCCACTTGGCTTCTGTGGTCTTCATTCAGCTTTCCAGGTGTATCCTCATTACGTTGTGGTCCCTAAATTCACAAGACGTCACAAAAGTGTGCTCCAGTTCTATTTTTTCTAAGCATGTTATATAGAGAATGGAGATTTACTAAAAAGATATACTTTGCAGTGTGATCCACTTTAAATGCACCACTAAATTATATACAGTATCTCACAAAAGCGAGTACACCCCTCACATTTTTGTAAATATTTTATTATATATTTTCATGTGACAACACTGAAGAAATTACACTTTGCTACGATGTAAAGTAGTGAGTATACAGCTTGTATAACAGTGTAAATGTGCTGTCCCCTCAAAATAACTCAACACAGCCATAACACAGCCATAATGTCTAAACCTCTGGCAACAAAAGTGAGTACACCTCTAAGTGAAAATTTCCAAATTGGGCCCAACGTGTCAATATTTTGTGTGGCTACCATAATTTTCCAGCACTTCCTTAACCCTCTTGGGCATGAAGTTCACCAGAGCTTCACAGGTTGCCACTGGAGTCCTCTTCCACTCCTCCATGATGACATCACGGAGCTGGTTGATGTTAGAGACCTTGCGCTCCTCCACCTTCTGTTTGAAGATGCCCCACAGATGCTCAATAGGGTTTAGGTCTGGAGGTATGCTTGGCCAGTCCATCACCTTTACCCTCAGCTTCTTTAGCAAGGCAGTGGTCATCATGGAGGTGTGTTTTGGGTCATTATCATGTTGAAATGCTGCCCTGCGGCCCAGTTTCCTGGAGGGGATCATGCTCTGCTTCAGTATGTCACAATATATGTTGGCATTCTTGGTTCCCTCATACTCCCTTGGTTCTTACGGTTGTATATAACACTGTATGACTTCGTCTCGTACTAGGGGAGGTCCTTTGACC
>BLSH010059097.1:193859-206612 GCA_018402905.1 Glandirana rugosa | reverse complement strand
CTCTGACCCCCTGCACCATGCCCACACAGCCTCTGACCCCCTGTACCATGTCCACACAGCCTCTGACCCCCTGTACCATGTCCACACAGCCTCTGACCCCCTGCAGCATGCCCACACAGCCTCTGACTCCCTGCACCATGCCCACACAGCCTCTGACCCCCTGCACCATGTTCACACAGCCTCTGACCCCCTGTACCATGTCCACACAGCCTCTGACCCCCTGCACCATGCTCACACAGCCTCTGACCCCCTGTACAATGTCCACACAGTCTCTGACCCCCTGTGCCATGTCCACACAGCCTCTGACCCCCTCCTCCACCATTTAAATGGAGAAATATGGTTTTTGACTTTTGTTTAACTTAAACACATAAACACATTGCTAATAGCACTGGCTATATGTTTATAGTTTATATATTGATATTTGCACTGTTTAGGACTGAAAACAGGAATTTTAGGTACTTTTTTGCAGCGTCAGCATGAAATGAGGTTCTGTCAGTAAATGTAATGTTTTTTGGCAGTAAAAAAAAAAAAAATTTTGTGCCGTTTGTAAATTTTGGCGTCCTGCCAGTAAATTTCACTTCGGGGGGTTGGCAACACTGGACAGAATCCAGCCCAACATAGATGACCTAAGCCGATATGCTCTAGGGTGCCCGCATAAAGTCTCAATTCACCCGGTCGAAAGACTTCTCTGCGTCTGTAGACAGCAAGAGAAGGGGTCGGTTCGACATTCTGGCTGCGTGGATAAGATTCGCTACTCGGAAAGTGTTGTCCTGTGGTTCACAAAGGGGCACAAACTCTGCCTGGTCTTTATGAATGAGGTCTGGAATATGAGGGAACAGCCAATTTGCCAACATTTTGGCAAACAGTTTTAAATCTGTGTTCAGCAGCACAATCAGACGGTAATTCCTGCATCTTGAAGGATCCTTCCCCTCCTTTGGAATAAGGGAGATATATGCTCTCAAGGTATCCACTGGGAGGGACTTACTGGGATGGTGTTAAGCGTGGCGACCAGAAGAGCAGACAGCGTCTCAAAGAAGGCTTTGTAGTTAGCCGGGGTGAAACCGTCTGGACCAGGGACCTTTTTCGGTTTAGAATGAGCCAGCACCACCTCTAGCTCCTCCACTGTGATGGGTTCCTCCAGCCCAGCTCTCCCTGGACCACACCAGGAAGTGTGGGGGTGGGGTGTCTAGATTGTAAAGACCTTCATAGAAGGATCTAAACTCTGACGTCATTGTGGTGGAAGTAGTCAATTTCTGTCCTGAGGAGCCCATGATGTGGGAAATGTAGGTTTTAGTATGTGGACCCCGTAAGGCCCGCACCAGAAACGTACCTGGTTTGTTTGAAAATTCGCACATGGTAAGATAAGCCCAAGCCAGCTTTGCTTTGTTTTATGATATGAGAGAGCGTACCCTAAGGAGCTCCAAATATGGGGATTGTGCGAGGCTGGCCTTATGAGAGCATGCCAAGCTACACAGCTTGCTCAAGAGTTCATCTGTATGGCAGGACCTCACCCTTTTAAGGTGTGCTCCTATTTGAATCATTGTACCCTGAATCACCGGCTTATGTGTCTCCCAGACAACCAACGGATTGTCGGTCGAGGCTCCGTTCAGCGAGAAGTATTCCGGCACAGCTCCGAGCGGATCTCCTCTGTTTGAAGTAGGGCCCCATTCAGTCTCCAAGACGCAGGGTTCTGAGTCACTGGAACCGGCTGAAGGGTCAGATCAACTGGAGCATGGTCTGAAAGGGAGATGACATCAATACTGGAAAACACTACCCGAGGTAGATCTTTATGCGCAATCAGGAGATAGTCAAGACGTGAGTAAGTGTGGTGAACTGGAGAGAAAAAGGAGTAGTCACGTTCTTGAGGATTCAATACCCACCAAGGATCAATCAGATGATGGAGATGGAGATGGAGATCCACCTTAAAGCGCTTAAGACGAGAATAGGAGAGATGAGCCACGTGATACATCCAGTAACGGGTCCATGGCGAAGTTAAGATCGCCCCCAAAGACAAGAAGTCCCTCCGCAAACTCCATGAGTACAGGGAGGAGCGTCCTAAGAAACTGCGGGTGGTCCACATTCGGAAAATAGATATTGAAAAAAGTGACCTGCCTATCACCCACCTTCCCCTTCAAAAGCAGAAAACGCCCCTGGGTATCTATCAACATCGCCCTCGAACATCCAAGGGACCGATTTGGCCATCAAAATGCTAACCCCCTTAGACTTAGAGATCGGTGAAGGACTGTGATACACCATTGGAAAAGCCACGTTGGTCAGTTTGGGGATCTGGTCATCCCTGAAGTGTGTTTCCTGCAGGAAAGCAACTTGGGTTTTACACTTTCTCAAAACAGCCAAGAGCTGAGAGTGCTTCTCAGAGGCACTTCGGCCTTTCACATTGAGGGAGATAAAATTGAGGAGACCCACAACGGCCACTGGGCCCATATGCTGTCGCACCAATGTGTGAGATAGAATCCTCTACGATTATTCCCTGAGCGAGAAGTAGGAAGCAGAGAGAGGGAGGGAGAGAACAAAGAGAAGAGGGTGGGAAAGGGGCAGGGATGAACAGAAGGAGAAGAAGAAGTGGGTAAGCTACAATATATTTAAATTAAGGACCTTGGAAGAGCCCAAAAAAGGGGGGCCCCTGCAAGGGTATGCCCTATCTGGGAGTGGTTGAGGCTCTATGAGCAGCCTAAAACAAGCAGCAAAGAACAAAAACACAATAACATGCTTGGAGGTGCACAGAGTAGTAGCAATGAGAAACATGTCATATCTGATAACAAATAACAGAACCACCAATATTGGAGTAGAAAGGCAGATCACCTACCCCTCTGCGACGGTGTCCCAAGGGAGGCGCATATACCAGTCAGGCCTCAGGGGGCCTACAGGACTTTGGACATATAGATTGCAACGATCCAAGAAGGCCCAGGAGCATGTCTCTGGAGTCACTAGCCCTTGCATAGAGGTAGACAGGAATATATGTTTGGCCCAGCCATCATGGGTGAGCTAGTATATAAGCCCATAAATGTCATAGAAATCAACGTTCACTAGGACTTCAGGATATTCCGGCAGGAAAAAAGAATAGTATTGGGAAACTAAAAACAAAAACAGAAAGCTTCCACAGGGAGGTTCCACCATAGCAGAACCCGTACAGTTTAACCCCTTAGCATACTATATAATTATACCTCAGAGGTGCTTGGAGTAGATCTGAGGGCCTCCCGGCTGGAGGCACGGGATCGAGGTGGTCGGATTAGTTGCAGCCTTGGGATGGGTGGGTTATGGACCTCCTGAGTCAGTAGATAGTCAAACCAGTCAGGAACGATAACAGCTGGCCTATCCAGAAATCTAATCAGGGCAGTAAGCTGGTCTGGGAAGTGAAGAAAGAAGTCAGTTCCCTGCTTCTTCGCAGTCAGATGAAATGGATGACCCCAGCGGGAAGTTGCCGCCGCCTCCCAGATTACTTTGAGAAGGGGACGCAGAAGCCCCCGTATAGCCCGCGTCTGCCTAGAAACATCAGGGTAAATCTGAATGGTAACACCAGCAAAGTCAATAGGGCCCCTTAACCAGGCCAGACGCACGATCTCCTCCTTAATAGTGAAGAAGTGGACCGTGCAGAAGACATCATGTGGCAAAGGTGGGAGAGCTGAAGAGGGTGCCCTGGGGCCCGGGATCCAGTGAACTCTGTTAAGCTCAAGCTCAGCCGTAGGGGGTTTACCCAGGACTTGGTTCAGGATTTCCACCACCGTGGCGCGGAGGTCCGGACCCACGATAACCTCAGGGATGCTGCAGAGGTGCAGGTTATTCCGTCTGCTGCGGTTCTCACCATCGTCCAGCCTCAAATGGACATCAATGAGATGGCGACGAATGGCTTGGTGCTTAGTCTCCAGGGTAGTGAGGCAGGTATCCGTAGTGGTAGTGGAGAACTCCAGTTCTGTCACTCACTCCACCACGGTATCAGCCTGTTGGCGGAGGTCGTGCAGCTACCGGAGAGAGCATTTACTATGGAGGTAGCCATTGTCTGGAGATCTTGTTTGTTAGGCAAATCTTCTACAATCTCCCAGAGAGCTTCCTCAGACCTGCCATTCACCCCCATCGTTTGGGCAGAATCAGACTGCGAGTCTGTGTTCGGGAGAGCGGGAGATGTGATAGGGGAGAGCGGGCGATCTGCCTGCATAGCCAAATCTCCTTTGGCCAGGGCCCTTGCCTGTGAGGCTTTCTTACTTGTTGCGGCCGCCGCCACGTTGACTCGTGGCAGCTCCATCTTGGTCCCGACCACGGGGGATGAAACAGTGTGCTGCCGCAGAAAGTAGTGGGTGATCTCACCTCCCCTCGGTTCCCCTGAAGCCTGCAGGTGTCTGCAGTCTCCACTCATAGGAAAACAACGGGTCTGCACTGTCTAACCGGCGGTTCTCGGCTCCGGTCTGTGCAGAGCTCCAGCAAGAGAGACATCCTTACTCTGCCATCGCTAAGCCACCCCCCCACATTACTCTTTTTAGAATTGGAAATTCAAACAATACATTTTTTTGCAAACATTACAAGAAATATTGTTTATACCAACATAAGTTTACTTTAACAAGTTTTATATTTTCACTGTGTCTGTTCAACCAATATGTCAGTTACCCAGCTAGCCAATAACTAAAGATCCCCAAAAGCCTCAACTTCATGTTTGATATTTGATCTGTTGACTGCAATGGAAAGCGGGTTACCTGCATATCAGTGGTGCATGCAGACTCTAGGGGGCCCGTGTGCAGACATAAAACTTGGGTCCTCCTTTAGCGCTATTTGTTGTTGCCTCACACACTTGTGTTTACATTCTTGCAAAGCTTCTGCATTTTAGCGGACTACACTGGGACTGGGACTGGCCTCGCAGGTCAACTAAATTGCAGCTCCTCTCCTTCTTTCATTCTTTACCATATCCTGCTACTCACTGACCTATTCACAAAATTCACATGACATTACTACCCGCAGCTGTGTCTAAATTTTGTGACCTAATGGTTTATGTTCATTTCAACACACTGGTTTGCTCCCACTTCCATGGCATAGATGCCTTGCCCTAATAGAGCCAGGTATCATTATTTTATGCGCCTAACCTATTCTTTGGAGCCCCCGTGAAAAAGTTGCAAAGGCAATATGTCCTTCCATGTCTTCCATAAATAAGTGCTGCCATTGCAACAAATATTATGGAATGTGATTTGCTACATGAGTTGCTGGGACCCATGGTGAAATGCAAAATGTGCTTTTGTATTATGCAGTTATTTGTAAGTGGTCATGGGTCGTGAGTAACTGTATAGCCAGTCCGTTCCAAAAGATGCAGTTAGCTGTGCAATAATAGCAGCAGTTCTATTATCCTGTATGAAGGAGTAGTATCAGATGGGAAGGGTAAATAGGCAAGGATCTCAGCATAAGGGCCGGTTCACAATGATGCATAGCCCTAACTGTGTTAAAAGTATGTTACCAACAAATGATGCATTAAGAAACTCATTTACTTTTCATGGCAACATCACACATAAAATGTTTCAAGCCATTTTTTTTAAATACCACAATCATTTACATCATTGTGGTATGATGCACCGTTAATTTTGACATCAAATTTCAATCTAGTTTTAGTCATAGTCTTTTGACTAAAATGCCATTTTAGCTTTAGTCATATTTTAGTCTACTAAAATCTCCAGTACATTTTAGTCTATTAAAATCTCCAGTACCCACCTGAACTTCCGCTTTCCTCGGAGCTCTGCCTGTCTGTTAAAGCCCCAGCCCCCTGACTCTATCGGCAAGCTGTATTGGCTGAGAGACGCAGGCTCCCTCTGTCCGCCTGCGGCCTGGGAGTTCTGGAACAATGACCTGCAAACCACAGAAGAGGACATCCTCCGCTGGATTTGTGTCTGTCTGGATGTGATGTGGTGAGTGTTTTCCCTCCCAGCAAGGTAGCAGTGCTTAGCACTGTGTAAAATAACAGCCTCCCCAGACCGTCCTGTTCTCTGCCCTGTGCACTCCCTCACTCCCATTTATTTCCCCATCCCCACTTGCAGGTCACCTCCCCCATCTCCAAAGTGTAATGTACCCTGCCCTGTGCACTCTCCATCCCCACTTGCAGCCTGGCATTACAGCCAATAGTGTTTACAGTTTTTTGGGGGCTTTTTTTTATATTTTAAAGTTGCACTTCTGTTTGGCAAAAAGCAATATTTTTGTTTGTTTATGAAACTTGGTTTTATTTATCTAGATGGCTAAATCGGTGTCTGTAGTGCAACCTTAATAGCGTAGGTAATAACATTGATACGGAAAGTAGAGCCGGTGTAGCGTCATTTATTGATAGCCCCACACAAATGGAAACCGGAAGTGACGTTCCGTCGCCGCCATGTTGCTACACCTGCACTCGTTCGCAATAAGGATACAGAGAGAAGGCGGCAAGTGGACATCTTTTTACACCCACCGGAGTTTTTAATTTCACAGTAATTTTTAAGAGTAAACGGAGCTTACATACTGAAATACATTATATAGAAATATGTGACACTGTTTTCATATTCAATGTTAAAAGCCTGCCAATCTCACAGCTTTGCAAATGTCACAGAACACTGCTGCTTTTTAAAATGTAACATCAAAACAGTGTAATTTTCTATGTACTGTATTTCAGTATGTAAGGTCCGTTTACTCTTAAAAATAAGTGTGAAATTAAAAACTGTGGTGGGTGTAAAAATATGTCCGCTTGGCGCCTTCTCTCTGTATCTTTAGTGCGGACTAGTGTGGGTGTAGCAACATGGCGGCGAGGAACGTCACTTCCAGTTTCCATTTTTGTGAGGTTATCAAATGACGCTACACCGGCAACTCCGATAATCCTTACAGTAGCTTTATTAGTACATGATAAGGAGTAAAAAACACAGGGGCTTAAGCGTTTCTGAAGAAAAGCCTTGGTCACAGCAAGTTTAAAATAAAATACAAGCCATATATAGTACAAATAAGCTTCACCTTCTAAACCAGCCCTCAGATTTTCCACTTGCCTACTCAAATTTTGCGAGTGGAAAATGAGGGCTGGCGAGCATGGGCTGCCTCGGAGAGGGGGGGGGGAAGCACCGCCGACAGGTGGGGTTGAATGGAAGCTTTTCTCCTAGCGATCGCCCCTGAGAAGAGAAAGGAGAGCAGGTGGCCGGATCATAACAGTGCTGGAACATCGCTGTAACAGCTTTCATTAGAATTGCCAAGTGTTCCCCGCACTCGCAGTCACACATAGCCCAGCTTCCTGGCCCGGGTACTTTGATAGACAGATCCCCCATCCAATGCCGGGATTTGTAACGTGTAGCAAAGTACCTGGGCCAGGAGGTGGGGCTGTATGTGACGACAAGCGGCGGGAACACTAAGCAGTTCTAATGAAAGCTGTTACAGCGATGTTCCTCTGCGTTCTGATGATCCAGCCGGCAATCCTCTTCCTCTCCTCTCTTCCCCTGCACAGGTAGGCTGCATTGATGGACACAGGTAGGCTGCATTGATGGACACAGGTAGGCTGCATTGTTGGGCACAGTAAGGTTGCATTGATTGGCACAGGTAGGCTGCATTGATGGACACAGGTAGGCTGCATTGATGGGCACAGGTAGGCTGCATTGTTGGACACAGATAAGCTGCATTATTGGGCACAGGTAGGCTGCATTGTTGGGCACAGGTAGGCTGCATTGATGGGCACAGGTAGGCTGCATTGATGGATACAGGTAGGCTGCATTGATGGGCATGGATAGGCTGCATTAATGGACACAGGTAGGCTGCATTGTTGGACACAGGTAGGCTACATTGATTGGCACAGGTAGACTGAATTGATGGGCACAGGTAGGATGCATTGTTGGGCACAGGTAGGATGCATTGTTGGGCACAGGTAGGCTGCATTGTTGGGCACAGGTAGGCTGCATTGTTGGGTACAGGTAGGCTGCATTGTTGGGCAGAGGTGAAGTGGCATTGATGGACACAGGTAGGCTACATTGTTGGGCACAGGTGAAATGGCATTGATGGACACAGGTAGGCTGCATTGTTGGGCACAGGTGAGGCGGCATTGATGGACACAGGTAGGCTGCATTGTTGGGCAAAGGTGAAGCTGCATTGATGGGCACAGGTAGGCTGCATTGTTGGGCACAGGTAGGCAGCATTGTTGGGCAGAGGTGAAATGGCATTGATGGACACAGGTAGGCTGCATTGTTGGGCACAGGTGAAATGGCATTGATGGACACAGGTAGGTTGCATTGTGGGGCACAGGTGAAGCGGCATTGATGGACACATGTAGGCTGTATTGTTGGGCACAGGTGAAGCGGCATTGATGGACACAGGTAGGCTGCATTGTTGGGCACAGGTGAAGCTGCATTGATGGGCATAGGTAGGCTGCATTGTTGGGCACAGATGAAGTGGCATTGATGGACACAGGTAGGCTGCATTGTTGGGCACAGGTGAAATGGCATTGATAGCCACAGGTAGGTTGCATTGTGAGGCACAGGTGAAGCGGCATTGATGAACACATGTAGGCTGCATTGTTGGGCATAGGTGAAGCGGCATTGGTGGACACAGGTAGGCTGCATTGTTGGGCACAGGTGAAGCTACATTGATGGGCACAGGTAGGCTGCATTGTTGGGCACAGGTGAAGTGGCATTGATGGACACAAGTAGGCTGCATTGTTGGGCACAGGTGATGCTGCATTGATGAGCACAGGTGAGGCTGCACTGATGGGCACTGATAAAGTTGTTGTTAATATTTATTTTTGTAACTTAATTCTGCATAAAACATTTAAGTGTAATTTCATAAGATAATTTATGAGGGCGTGTTTAGGGGCGGAATTAGGGGTGGGGCAGGGTAGGGGTTGGGTGTGGCAACTGATGGCGAGTAACCCTTAAGGCCTAGCTAGTAGCTCAGGACTTGAAATTTTGAGCCCTGTTCAACTCATTAGACCATACAATTAAAAGATCAACATGTAAAGTAAATGTGTAAATAATAACATGTTATTACATTTTTACTGCAGGAGTATATAATGAGTTTGGAAATTTTAGAAAAATGCTTAAATAATGCATTACAATTTAACTAAACCCATTCCATTTTAGTCAAGCAAAATGTACTGGAGATTTTAGTCAACTGAATGAAAATTGGAATTGATTTTCGTCATAGAATTCATCAATTGACTTAATTTTAATTTTATTTTCGTTTCATTTTCGTCATTGAAAACATGCAGCTGATGAAAACTATGACAAAAATATTTTCATAGACAAAATGAACACTGTTCTGTTATGGTGCAGTGCAAAGCACATGTGCTGTGGCATGTTCTGTTACTATATTGGAGTGCTATTCAAAATGAATACAGTGGGCTAACATGCATTACAAATGCACTTTTTTGAGTGGATTAACACAATGCAGTCCAAGCACACTATTTCAGTACACGTTGAGGATCGGAACACCAAAGGAACTCCACACCAAAATGTCCATTGATTACTTGCCCATGTTTGTTCTACACAACAATAATATAAATATCACATTTAGGGGTACATCATAGACTAAAGTTCCATCCTGCTGGCCAACAGGTCGAAATTCTTGTTTCGCTCACACAGCCTTTGGGTTTTGTGTTGAGGGTTATTCATAGGTGTACGCAGCCTATTGCATTAGGGTGTGCACCCCAAATTTATAAAAACATAGATGGTGTTAGTAGGCCAATAGATGGTGTCAGTAGAGCAGTGGACTTGTCATCAGGGTAGAGATTGGTGTCAGTAGCGCAGCGGATGGTGTCAATAGTTTTTTATTTTTATTTTTATTATTTTTTACAATTTTTTTAGGAGCCCCATTGGAAGGCTTTGGTGAAATATCAGCAGGGAAATCTGCACCGCACAGGGTGATTAGGGGGGCACAATCCCTGCGCACACATATGGGGTTATTTTTATGTCTCTAGGAACATACAACATACTAAGAGTACACCCCCCCCCCTCCCTTTATTTAGGAACGGGCTCTTAGCCCAGTGCAGAACATAAAATGGAGTTTACCTAAGGACTAACAAATCATATTGTTTTTTTAAAGGAGAAGTATGGGTTTGGAGATTTTTCCCCCATTATACTCACCTAGATGGATGCAGCATTGTTCCGATGCTGCATTTGTCCCCCGGCGTTCCACGTTACCAAGGCAGTGCAGCCACTTTGGAAGCGCTTGTCATTCATTTCAATGGCAGGGGCGGTAGAGGAGCGGTATATAAACCGCTCACCTCACCGCCCCAAAGATGCTGCTTGTAGGACTTTTTGTAACGTCCCGCAAGCACACCGCCCCAGTGTGAAAGCACTCAGGGCTTTCACATTGGGGTGGGTTGGGGGAGATTTTTGAGGCGCTTTACAGATGCTATTTTTAGCTAAATAGCGTCTGTAAAGTGCCTCAGTGTAAAGTAGCCTTAGCGGCTCACTGAGAGGCTGAGAAGGCTGTCGGTCTAGGCACCTGGCAGATCCAGACTCTTGAAGTCATGATGACTTGGTGCCTGGCCCGACTCCTATGAAGTCAGCAGAGAGCGGACTTTAGTCTGCTCTCTGCTGAGAACGGGTCACTGGAGTGCAAAATGAATTGCACTCCTGTGACCCATAGGAGAATTATGGCCAAACGAGCTCAGGCCATACTTCTCCTTTAAGGCAGATCCCAAAACCTCCACTAAGACATGTGAGCTATGACCCTGACTTATGCAACAGTTTTTAACCAGAAAATAATTAAAAGCATCCATATAACCTAAACATATGAGTAAGGTTTAGATTCAAAGGTCACACTGCATATGTTTGAGTTAATGGTTCTTTAGGGAAATACAGCAAATGGAAACATCCAGAGATAATCTCACTCACCATCCATGGAGATGCCAATAAATGTTTCCTTGTTTTCGCCATGAACTGGAGTTCGTGAATTGGTAATGCATGTGTAAGAAAACACAGGGTATGTCGTTTTCATGGTGCTGTAATTCTATTCTGCACATCTGTCTCATTTTATTTATTAAAGTACTTATATAATTTACTCAGCACTTTACATATATACTATACATTCACATCAGTCCCTGCCCAATCTAAGGTCCCTAATACACACACATACTAGGGCCAATTTAGACAGGAGCAAATTAACCTACCAGCATGTCTTTAGAGTGTGGGGGCGGGGACACTCATGTAGGCACAGGAAGAACATGCAAACTCCAGGCAGGTTGTGCTGTGGTTGGATTTCAAACAGATGACCCTAGTGCTGCCATGCAGAAGTGCTAACCACTTAAAAACTAGATATTTGGGGGGAACACCCTGCCAAACGCATGGTGCTGCTCGTAATGACCAACAAACAAAAAATCTATAAGTTACAGCGCACACATGATGCATACTCCTGTCAGGCTATTTTAAAAGCATCTAAACGTATATAGCAAAAAATGCAAAGATACGGGGGTTTGGTCACACTGAATGGCCATGAAGTGTTTAAGCCCACTGACTGCTGCAAAGTACCCCGTTTTACCAACGGGAACCTACACTGACCTTAGAGTGAATGTTCCTATCTCTTAAACCATGGAAGCTAACGCCTCTCTTTATGGGAGACCAGAGGACACATCACATGTATCAGGTGGACACTGATTGGGGCTAATTAAGGAGGGTGGAGTTCACCAACCCAAAAAGGTCTGGTCAGGACCCAAGCATAAAGCTTACAAAAAAACTAGATATTTGGGGGGAACACCCTGCCAAACGCATGGTGCTGCTCGTAACGACCAACAAACAAAAAATCTATAAGTTACAGCGCACACATGATACATACTCCTGTCAGGCTATTTTAAAAGCATCTAAACGTATATAGAAGTGAAGTGCTTAAGCCCGTGGTAACGAGGTACTTTGCAGCAGTCAGTGGGCTTAAGCACTTCATGGCCATTCAGTGTGACCAAACCCCCGTATCTTTGCATTTTTTGCTATATACATTTAGATGCTTTTAAAATAGCCTGACAGGAGTATGTATCATGTGTGCGCTGTAACTTATAGATTTTTTGTTTGTTGGTTTGTTGTGAACAGACCTTCAGCAGGTAAAGAGTAGCCTCAGAGCTGTAATCCATACTACACAATTAATGTAAATAGAAACCCTCTATTCTGCTTTTAAAAAGTCCTTCAAATGCAGCTCAAATGCAGAAAAATAAAATACTTTTAACAAAACCTTAAAGCATGAACTCCAGGAAACCTAAAAATTCTCCCTTGCAGTGGGGCTGCACCTGAAGGGGCTGCAGAAGTTTAACCACTTGCTGACCGCCGATCGGCATCTGACGGCGACAAGGTGGCTCTATTGCGCAAATCGCCGTCATATGACGGCAGCTGCGGGATCGAGCCTAGTGAGCACGCGCATGCCGCCGGAGGCGCGCCCGCGCGCTCACTGTGTTCGGGGAGGGCCAGGGAGCGGGTGCGGCAGAGTCGATCTCCGCCGGCCACCCGCAATGCCCCCCCCCCCCGCACAAATGAATGTGCCTGGAGGCAAGAAAGTGAGGCCCCCCCCCCCCCGTAACGCCCACCGGCCGCCTCTAGCTGAGACGGCGTGGGCGAGGGACCGGGAGGGGCTTGTGTCACTCGCGCGCCCGCGCGGAGGCCGCCGTACGCGCACGAGTGATCCGAGCTAGGGCGTCGACGGCAGTATACTGCCGCTAAACGCGTTATCTCGGTGGAACAGCGGCAGTCTACGGCTAGCCGCCAGTCGTTCACCAATTTGAAGACGTCGGGGAAGTCCACGTCGGGGTGACGTTCCCTCTTAAAAATCCAAAGGACCTCAAGTACG
>BLSH010059097.1:178866-193120 GCA_018402905.1 Glandirana rugosa | reverse complement strand
CAAGTAGTCAACCCTTTGCAGTGGGGGTGTAGCCCCATTGCAAGGGAGAATGTTTAGGTTTTCTGGAGTTGGACTTTAAGCTACATCTTTGTTCAAACCAAGTACTGCAGTATAAAATTATACATTATAGGGTCTAAGTATAAAAAGTTTCCTTGAACGAATGTGACACACATTCGAACAGCTCCAATGAAACTTCACATATTCTGTATTAAATATCTCATTTGATTGAATTGTCATTTAGTAGCCATAATTCGGTATTCATTCTAAATATCTCCAATCAGGAAAAAAAGCAATTTGACCACTAGATGGCGCTTCAATCATATGAGATAGTTATATAATGCAGGCTACATCAAGTCTTGTTAACATGTTACATTTGATCAGGAAACGTTTTATACATAGATCCCTATGCCTGTGTATTAAAAGAACTCACCAATCCTCTCTGTTTCTTTTTTTTTTTAGCAATTAATTGGTGTTGAAGGAAACCTGTAATTTGGAAAACCTGAAAAGGGCATTGCTGACTTCTCTAAAAAACGCTGGCTATGTGGCTGTCATGCCTGTAGCTTCAATACATTAGACACAAACCTAAAAATGTAATGAATTGTCATATGTGTATGCTTATTGCAGGGCAGTGATTCAGAGCATGTATCAGCCAGGTAACCAGCATTTTCAGGAGGCCAGAACATAGCCCTTTGTTTCTCATATCACAAGTGTAGTTGTATATCTAGGTGGTCTAATATCAGCATAAAGATAAATTGGCAAAATATGGTATCTTGGCATTTTGGCAAAGTCTAAATGGCGTTCCTGGTCTTATGTCGTGAAATATCTTACTGTAACAAGGGGTCAGAGGCAGAAGGAGACATTTTCAATTATAGAAAACCCTGTCCTAATGCAAATAAGGGAATGAAAGCAGAAATAATTGTCTCATCAATCGTGTCTTCTTTTACAGTATCTGTATTTATTGTGTATCCACAGGTGATTCAAACCTTTTGCTGGAATCTCGTAGAGACAGCAACATTTACCAGCCTCCCCCTCCTAGCGATGTCTCAAAGATGAAGGATAATTATATCAAAGAGCAAAAAGTCTTTGCATTAATAAGAGAAATACTAGGTATGATCTGAGCACAAAACAAATCAGACTGCTTTCTTCATGTATCAGAAATGCAGAGAATGTATGGAAAAGTAAAATAAAAAAAAGGTACAGTTTTTGGCAGATAGATAATATGTACTTCTATGACATTCTGATGCTCCAAAAAAAATCTACTACATGGAATTAACAAGAATGGCGCAGGTAGGGCTACAGCTAAGCTACAGCACAATCATACAGGTGAATGTGCTGTTGCGGTGTAGGATTATACTTTAAAAGTCCAAAGGTCCAAAGATATCCATGGCAGAACCTCTATGAGACTGAAGTAACCTCTGCAATGTATAAAGGAAACCGCAAAGGGCACCAACTAAGTGCAGTATATAGGAAAAGCCTTTATTGAAAATCAAACTTGGCTACTCACGAGATACATAAGGATAAGAACATGTAATCCACTCAGTTGGGTTTGCTGTTGAGCCTCAGTGTGTCTTCAGGGGCCTGGAAGCAGATGCTGCTGTCAGGAGCTGTGTAGGAAACCAGAAAATATAACGGAAATCCTGGAGCTACCTTGCAGCGCATGGACTCCGGAAGTAATGTCACACCTGGGAGGGTCGTAAATGGGGAGCATGGCTACACGTTTCAGAGCTAACTGCTCATTTTAGTACATGTATACTGTATATATATATATAATTATTATTTCAGGTATTTATATAGCGGTGTCAATTTACGCAGCGCTTTACATACATATTGTACATTCACATCAGTCCCTACCCTCAAGGAGCTTACAATCTAAGGTCCCTAACTCACATTCATACATATACTAGGGCCAATTTTTTTAGACAGGAGCCAATTAACCTGCGAGCATGTCTTTGGAGGAGGCATGTTATAAGCAAACTAAACTTCAACTGTACATTGAATTTGAAATGGTATGTGGCTGTATTGTATTGTGTTTCTATTGCATTTGTTTTTCAGCCTACGTAGGATTCCTGTGGATGCTTCTACTAGTGGCATATGGACAGAGAGATCCAAATTCATACTACCTTAATAAGCACATAGAGGACAGTTTTACAGATGGAATGGGGAAAATCTGCAGCTACAAAGATTTCTTTAACTGGGCTAACACTACCCTCATCAATAACCTCTATGGAACATATCCAGGTACAATTTTTGTATTTACAGGTTTTATTTGCACCCTCTCCTAAAATGGCAATTAAGGGGGTTAGTTCACTGAATGATTTGAATATGGAACACCCTCATATATTGCATATCTTGCTTGTATGATTGGCTTGCTTCTTTTTCCAGATGTTTTTGTGCAAAGCTGGAAGCATTGGTGGATGGTGCCAGAAAGCAGGGGAAATCGGCACTGCACGGGTTGATTAGGGTGTGCCCAGGCACACCCTAATCACCCCTTTGCGCACGCCTATGGCTGGAAGTCAGATTAGAAGCATCCCTTGCAATAAGAGTTACATTTTTTGCTAAGATACTTCCTAAAATTCTTGATGGCTAAGTGGATGTAAATATAACATTTTTCTTATTACAAAATTGTGTCAGATGTTTTTGTGCAAAGCTGGAAGCATTGGTGTGTGCAGCCTATTGCATTAGGGTGTGCACTCCAGAGCATAAACACACATGTGTGTATATCAGCAGAGCAGTGGACAGTGTCAGTAGAGCATAGATTTGTGTCAGTAGGGCAGTAGATGGTGTCAGTAGTTTTTTTAATTTTTATTATTTTTTACAATTTTATTATTTTTGACAGTGTTTTTTATTCATTTTTTTAAGAGCCCTGTTGGGGGGGGGGGGGGGTTGGTGAAATGTCAAGGGTCTAAACAGACCCCTGATGTCTCACTTTTGAGACGGAGAGAGGAACTGAGGACAAAGATTCCCCAGTCCCTTTCTCTGCAGCCTCAGCTGCACTGGACAGTGAATGAATGCGAAGTGCTCTTTGCTGAGCGTCTTCCTGTTCATTCACAAACTGAAGCATAGTAAACATAGTTCACTAAGCTCAGTTAAGAATGAACACAGGAGCAATCGGTACAGATCACTCACTGTGTTCATTTAGAAAAGGAAGGGGCTGGTAAATGAAATATTTACCGGCTTCTTCCCCTGCTCTCCATCTGGAAACATCTCCTGCAGCAACCAGTGGGGGAGGAGAGGAGGGAAAGCTGGAAGCACTGTAGGAAGGAGACAGGGGGCACCAGAAAGCAGGGGAAATTGGCACTGCACATGCCTATGGCTGGAAGTCAGATTACAAGCATCCCTTGCAATAAGAGTTACATTTTTGCTAAGATACTTCCTAAAATTCTTGATGGCTAAGTGGATGTAAATATAACATTTTTCTTATTACAAAATTGAGATTGCAAGCAGATTCTTCCACTTAGCAGTCAGTATAATAAAGGATGTGGCAAGGGACATACCATTTTCTTAAGAACAGAAAAAGATTTATCTAAAACCCTTGCAATGGGTTTTAGTTCACTAGGAGAGGATTTTTTTTCAACAACACTGGAGTTTCACTTGTTGGGAGAATTTGTCAAACATACTGTACTGTGAAAGTAAAATATCCTTACCCCTCTCCAGGGCATATGGCCTTAATAAAGACAGCCCCATTCCCTACTGTTCACATATAATTATACCCTAGCAATCCTCAGTAAGCAGGTTCCTTTAAGCTTCTTTCACACTGAGGTGCTTTACAGACGCTATTTAGCTAAAAATAGCGTCTGTAAAGCGCCTCAAAAATCCCCCTCTATCCACCCCAATGTGAAAGCACTCAGGGCTGGGGCGGTGCGCTTGCGGGACGTTACAAAAAGTCCTGCAAGCAGCATCTTTGGGGTGGTGAGGGGAGCGGTGTATATACCGCTCCTATACCGCCCCCCGCCATTGAAATGAATGGCAAGCGCTTCAGAAGCGGCTGCCCACCGCCTCGGTAGTGCGGAGCGCCACCACTTTTAACCCCGTTTTAACCCCTTGTGGGGGGTTAAAAGCGATGCGCTCTGCCTGAATAGCGGAGCCATATCGCTGGTAAAACTCCACTAACACTAGCCGGGGTTTTACCGGACTGTGGCTAAGCCTGCAGTGTGAAAGTACCCTTAATGACAGTGGGGTAGTTGATATCAAGCTAAAGACTGACAGTAGCCAATAAACAAGGCAAAGGAGGGTACTTTTCTGAATGCTTTTTTTAAATATTTATATATATAACTTCTCTTTATTGAGAACGTTTAATATTAAATACAAAACACAGCCTTGGGGCATTCCCCAGCTAACTGGTATACAAACACATCATACAATAATAATAGCTTACAAAACACAGCTATTACTATTGCCATAAATCCGTTGCTCAGGTCCACACCAATAAAGGAAAATACCAAAGGACCAATAAATCCCAGTAATATCACAACCCCTCATTTACACAAGGATAGTCTACAATAGTGCTAGCAGTTCCTCAGCTGCTCTTGAATTTATACAGAAAATCGGCAGCTTCCTTCGGAGGTCAAGCTTAAACCAGGATTTAATCAACTATTACCATGAGATGGGAAGTCTGATCCACCCTCACCTTGGTCAACAAAAGTGGAGTCTGAATGCATCCACAGATTCCATATCTTCTTAAATATTTTAGGGCAGCCCTGGGATAGATGATAGATAGGTCACCTTATAGAGAGGAACAGCTGAGTTGACAAAGTGCTTCCAAAAGAGCACAGTAGCCTTTCTGGCATAGAATAATAAAAGACCCATTGGGCTGTGCACAGGCCTGGCAAAGGCCAGAGTCCACTAACCCCAGTAGGCACACACTAACCTTTAAGGGGACAGGTTTGGTAGTCAGAGAGGATATAAAGTGGGTCACCTCCTGCCAATAAATCTAAATCTGTGAACATTCCAAGAAGATATGGGTAAATCCTGCAGGATCACTTACATCTCCAACAGTGGGAGGGAGTATTGGGGTAGATATCATATAGCTACTGTGGTGTAAGATAAATTCTATGTAAAATCTTGAATTGGATTAGTCTATCTCTAGTTGCTATTAATTGTTATAAAAGGGTTTCCCACACATCCTCCCAATCCTCACTGGTGAGATCCTGAACCTCCACGCACCACATAGTATTCTGTGCATCTAGGCCTACATGAAGGGATGGTAGCAACTCTTAAAAATCATGGATAGTGGTTTACAGAGAGTATCATCCTGAAGGAGAGACTCTAAGTCATCTTGCTCCAATTGGAATGCATGAGAAACTGTGACCCATAAGTGTGCCAGAGCTTCAGGAACCAAAAGAAAAAGGAATTTGGTAACCTAAATTTACTTTTCCGCCTATCAAATGTCATCGATGTACCCCCATCACATACGTCAGCTAGATGCTTCCCATAGGCAAGGATCAGAATTGACTGAAATTCTGCACTGGGGGACCAATGAACACTTGTGAGTTTAGCTGTGGTAATATGCCAAGCTTTGATGACCGCCCTTATTGCCGGGGTTAGCGGTGGATAAGAAGTTCTCAGTCCTCTATAGAAGAGGTTCCAGAGTATCTCATAGGTGCACGAGTGTGCTGCTTCTAGCACTACAGAGGCATTTGTGTCATCTGACATCAGCCAATTGTGGGCATGGGTGCGCATGGCCGCTAAATAGTAGGTAAATAGGTCTGGGCAAGCCAATCCCCCCTGTGTCCAGGGCCTACATAATTTGCTCTTGATAAATCTAGCTGGGTGAGATTGCCAGAGAAATGAATTAACAAGGGAATCAAACTGCTTAAAAAAGGATCTCTGAATCCACACAGAGGAATACCTTAAGCTATACAGCAAGACGGGGAGAATTTTCATTTTTATTAGATTGATTTTTCCTATGAGAGATAATTGTAAATGGGACCAGGCCTTTAACTCTGAATGCTTTTTTAACTGAAATGAGTCTGCAAGCTCATATTTTCAGTAATGTCTCTGCAAATGATCATATTCAAGATATGGTATTGTAAGAAACATATGGCTCCTCACTACTTTTCCCATATTCTGCCCCTCCTTTCTCTTTGAAAAGCATGAGTGTTTATGGTTATATAAGTAGATAGATTTTTAATTGAACCCAGTTTGCTTGAGCTTTTCCTGACAATTACTCTCTTCCAACATTTGCCATGGCGCCTTTTATATACATGTGCACTCTGTAATGTTCTCTCTGCAAGAACCTTTTACCTACTCAAAAAGCATGGGTGGTATGCACCTAGAGAGGTTTCCCTTGGAATTATACCACTCCGTAAACTGTGCCACGGTGGAGCCCACAGCTTTGTGGAACTTTCATTTTTGTACACAGTCAGCAAAGTTTAAAGGCGTTCTATGATAACAGCATACGTCTTCATACAATAAAAAACAATACTTATTTTTGACAATTCAATATAAGCTTACTTGAAAAATCTCTTAACCTGTTGTGATTGCTGCGGATCTGCTGGCCACCGCTTTCCACAACTTCCCGCATTCCCTGCATGCTTTGCTGCTTTTCCTCTGCTGTTTACTTTCAATTTCTAAGGACTACATATCCCATGGTACCTTGCTGCCTGCAAGCAGTGATTCCTGCACTGACTATGCCTCCTGAAACTCCTCCTCTCAACACCTCTGTAGTGTAGAAGGCAGGCTCTATGAAATGTGTGACATAAAAGTGGCTACTCGCAGGATATAATGCTAGAATTCAAGGAAATAATAGGTGTTGGGATCATCACAATGTAAGTTTATAAACTTCAGGATTGTTCAGATTAATAAGAGTAAGCTAAAAATAATTGAAATACAATGGGGAGATGAATATATGATTGTATATTTTGACCATAGACACACTTTAACATACTGTATGTAAAATACAATGCACATGCTTTGCAAATTTTACAGAACCCCAGTATTAGCATTCTCATGTTCCTTTGCCAATTGTGCACTTTCTTGCCCTTATCTAATTTGCAATTTTCCAAAGCTATTTGCAATTATTACATACAAACATATTCCCTAATTGTAATCTAATGTAGCGCTACCTCCACAGGATAACAACTTGGATAGGGTATAGGGATTATGGGATGCCCAACTTGACTTGAAGAACAACAGATGAGGACAAACTTCCTTCTCTATGTACAAAAAGAGATGAAGATCCTGGATTGTGCTCCCGGAATAAACACAGTCTCTGTGACTGTTCGCTTGTTACTTTAACCACTTGCCGATGGCTGATCGGCATTTGACGGCGACAAAGTGGCTCTGTAACGCGAATCGCCGTCATACGACGGCGGCCGCGATACAGAGCCACTGTGAGCGCGCGCGCGCCGCCGGAGGCGCGCGCGCTCACTGTGTTCGGGGGGGGCCAGGGAGCGGGTGCGGCGGCTTCGATTGCCGCCGGCCACCCGCAATGCCCCCCCCGGAGTGAAGGAGCGGAGGTCCGTGTAAGTAAACACGGACCTCCGCTCTGTGTGAGGGGGAAGGGCTGTGATCACAGCCTTCCTGTACGTGAAGGCTGTGACCACTTCCCTTCCCCAGCTAGGCAAGCCCCCCTACAGTTAGAACACGCCCAGGGAACATAGTTAACCCTTAGCGCGCCCCCTGCAGGTTAACCCCTTCACTGCCAATGGCATTTACACAGTAATCAGTGCATTTTTATAGCACTGATCGCTGTATAAATGCCAATGGTCCCAAAAAAGTGTCAAAACGTTCCGACATATCCGCTGCAATATCGCAGTACCGCTAAAAATCGCAGATCGCCGCCATTACTAGTAAAAAATAAAAAAAAAAAAAAAACCCCAAAAATGAATTCTCATCATCCGTAAACGCGACCACTTTTGCGCAAACAAATCAATAAACGCCGATTGCGATTTTTTTATCGCAAATATGAGGAAGAATATAAATCAGCCAAAAACGGTGAAAAAAAATGTTTTTTTATATTTTTTTTTTGGATTTGTATTTTAGCAAAAAGTAAGAAATTTGGGTTTTTTTTGCAAAATTGTCGCTCTTCTTTTGTTTATAGCGGCGAAATGACGCAGAGGTGATCAAATACCACCAAAAGAAAGCTCTATTTGTGGGAAAAAAAGGACACAAATTTCGTTTGGGTACAACGTCGCACGACCGCGCAATTGTCAGTTAAAGCGACGCAGCGCCGAATCGCAAAAAGGGCTCCGGTCCTAAAGCTGGAAATCCTTCCGGGGCTGAAGTGGTTAAACCAGGGATATGCAATTAGCGGACCTCCAGCTGTTGCAGAACTACAAGTCCCATGAGGCATAGCAAGACTCTGACAGCCACAAGCATGACACACAGAGGCAGAGGCATGATGGACTTGTAGTTTTGCAACAGCTGGAGGTCCGCTAATTGCATATGCCTGCTTTAAACCCTTGTTCAGCACTGACTACCACAGGTAGAACCTTTATGCCTTCCCTTTGTTTCCCTGGGGAATGTTTTAATCGTTAGACCCCTCCTCCTTCCTCTAGTTTTGGAAAAAGGGGCACTCTGTGATTCAGCATTCAGAAGAAAAGCAAGTCAGCAGCATCTTGTGGAAGGCGATTGTTATTGAAGTTTTCTTAAGTTTAAGATTGCACCCCCTTGGCAAGCGGAGCGAGGTATGCAACAAAGGTGCATTGTCTCAAAAGTATATATGCTTTTGGGGCATAAATTGAGTCCATGCTGTTAATTGAAAGATATGCTGTAGACGATCCTTTTTGGTGATCTCTGTAAACAAATGTATTGTATGTAATTTTACAGTTTTCATGGTGCTTAAGGAGTTAAAAGGATTAACCTCTGTGGTGTTCAACCCTACTGCACACCTTTGAGGAAAGGAATAAAAGTACTGCACCCGTTACAAGCTCTCCTTTCGTTATTCTAAGCCAAAGGGGGCGCTATAGTCTCTATGGATCAGTGGCAAAGTTCTTTACGAACTAGTAGCTCTCAGTCGTCTTTAACCACTTCCCGACCACCTGCCGTGTTTTCACGGCGGCAGTCGGGTTGCTGTGCGTGAATCGCCGTAAAAACACGGCGATCTGCTCGGGCGGACCTGATGTCCGCCGGCGAGCCGCGATGAGCGGCCACAGGCAAAGAGCGGAGAACCACCGATGTAAACATGGCGGTTCCCCGCTCTGTTAGTGCAGGCATGGGTGATCTACTGATCCCTGTCACTGGGATCAGTTAGATCTCTCATGCCCATGGTAGCCCAACCCCCCCACAGTAAGAACACACCCAGGGAACACAGTTAACCCCTAGATTCCCCCCCTCCAGGTTAACCCCTTCACTGCCAATGACATTTATACAGTAATCAGTGGACATTTAAATTTCTGATCGCTGAATAAATGTCATTGGTCCCAAAAAAGTGTCAAAATAGTCCGACATGTCTGCTGCAATATCGCAGTACCGCTAAAAATCGCAGATCGCCGCCATTACTAGTAAAAAATAAAAAAAAAATAAAAACCCCAGAAATGAATTCTCATCATCCGTAAACGCGCCCACTTTTGCGCAAACCAATCAATAAACGCCAATTGTGATTTTTTTTTTTTATCACAAATATGAGGAAGAATATAAATCAGCCAAAACCGGTGAAAAAAAAAAAAGTTTTTTTTTATTTTTTTTTTTGGATTTGAGCAAAAATTTAGCAAAAAGTAAGAAATTTGGGTTTTTTTGCAAAATGGTCGCTCTTCTTTTGTTTATAGCGGCGATCAGAAATGACGCAGAGGCGATCAAATACCACCAAAAGAAAGCTCTATTTGTGGGAAAAAAAGGACGCAAATTTTGTTTGGGTGCAACGTTGCACGGCCGCGCAATTGACAGTTAAAGCGACGCAGTGCCGAATCGCAAAAAATGCTCTGGTCCTAAAGCTGGAAAACCTGTGGTTAATGAAATAGCACACTGTCTCAAACTGAATGCAGGAGTATAGTGTTTCCTCAGTAGAACGTCACACAGTTCTGACACTTGTAGATATTATCAGCCCTTCTGGCTGCTTGACTACTAGCCCACCTGGCTGCTTCTGAATAATGCCCCAGGACAAGGGATTGGGATTTAGCACAACGCTGTTCCTGGAAAGTATGCTATATCTGGCAGTCTCTCCCCTTGTATGCCCCTGGGTGTGCTGAGGTACTCACACTGTCCTTTGCTCCTCACTGCACTGGGCAAGAATCCTGTTCAGGCCTCCAACTGATCAGATCTTCCCATGCCAACCCGAATGTCTTCTGCACAAGACCCAAAGATTATGGAGATCCCTCTCTAAGGCTTCCTCTCCTTCCTTTCCTCAGCTCCAGCCTGAAGGCTGAGCCCCCAGACCCAGATTCCCCTCCCAGGTCACACAAAAGCAACCTCAGCACTCCATCTTTCATCGACTCCACTGGTGGCCAGGCTCCACTATATTTAGGGGCTGACCCAGCCACGCACTCCATCTTCCAGCCAACTCCCCTGCTGGCCAGGCGCACCACCCTGACAGGCCCTTTGTCTGGGGATTGGCCAGATTCCCTCATTTATGCAGATCAGGACCTCCTAGCCTCCGCCCACTAACCTGCAAAAGCTTCTCCAAGCTCCAACCAGAGATCTTCCCTGGACCCTTCCTGCGTAACCTGCAGTAACCCAACCTAATTACAGACTTACACAACTACCATGAGTCAACAAAATTAATTTACCTAAACTAGTTGCACACTAGAGAGTGCTACACTGACATCATTAACATTAGCACAATGACTGCAGATCATTATAGTTACTAAGGTTAATCTAAGACACCTCCATCATCCTATGCTTTCTTGGGCTTTCCAATCAAAGCTCAGACTCTAGTTCAGACTTTTTAATACCAATACTTTTTGAAGGCATCCATAGCCCTAATAGTACCAGATACCAACTGCAGCAATTCTTAGTTGAATTTACACTGAAACATAGTGAAATTTGAATGAATGTAACAGACAAACTTTCTTATTTAAAGACCCCCTCCTCAATGTCCCCCCCCCCCATCCCATTGACCTGGAGCGTGACAATCTCCTGTTCTGAGCCTCACTATAGCCGGGTCACTGGACCGGGGCTTAGTAATCCCCTCGGCTTTCTCTCTTTTTCTTCCTCGCTGACAGGACGAGCTACGCGGGTTCTGATTGGTCGGCGCCGACCAATTAGAATGCTCCTAAACGTACCTCCTGACGGGGGACGTTTTGGAGATTAAACCAAGGGGATTTCTAAGCCCCGGTCCAGTGACGCGGCTATAGTGAGGAGGTGAGGAGTCCTGTGTAAGTTCGCCTTACAGATTTTTCCGTAAAGGTGAACTTACCCTTTAAATGGTGCTACAGAGTAGCCGCATTTATCAACAGGCTTCTGATAAGGCCTTCAAACAGTGCTTTCATATTTCATGTTTGAAGAGGCCTGTATAATCTGGTATACAATAGGAAAAACATTTTTGGTGGAAGCCTAACTATATTTTTATACAACTGCTGGTCACTGGGGTTGTCCTGTGCCAATGATAGTATGACCAGTTTTGGACTGTTTCTGTTTCACTGACCTGGCTCCTAATGAGGGACTGCTCCTTCAGGCATCATACCGGGATCCAGAGGCGGCTGATGGTATATTTTTAGGGGGGGTGGCACAGGCACCAACCTCTTCCCCAGTTGGTCGGTCACCAGCCCCTCAGTTACCCCATCTAGGTTGTGAGCAGTGCTTCCTCTGGGCAGAGGCTTCATCCTGCATCTCCTCCTCCTTGGCTTTGGCGGCTTCCCCTGCATCACCTCCCTCCTCCTCCTCGGTGGCCAATAGGGTCGCTTCTCCTCTCTGCCAATGACGCGACTCAGGACCTGCTTCCTGATTGGCTGGGAGGAGAATCAGGAACACAATAGTGAATATTAATTCGCTATTGTCACACAACTGGGTGGGCTCGGGGCGCAGTGCTCTGTGCCCAGAGCCCACCCTTCTTTAAAGCCACTTAGAGCCTCAGGCTCTAATCACGTGCCTCAGGCTCTAATCACGTGCTTCTAAAAAAAAAAAACCCCATTGGAATCCATGTGTCCGGCCCCCTACATGTAGATTAAGGGCTGAGTGCATGGATTGGGGGGGGGGGGGCATCCCTGTGTCCCTTGTGGATGGGCCTCCACTGCCGGTATCAACATTTTCAGCCAACGATGAGCTTTACTGTAGAAGTGATCCCAGTGGCTGTACAGCTGTTTACAGGGCGTGGGAGGGGGCCACCTGCCATCTTTACTGGGCTCTCTTGTGCGTTTGGAGAGCCTGGTACCACCACTGCATGGTCCGCCTGTGCTCTGAGAGGGGATGAAGGTACATCCGTACCCGCCTCCTCTCTGTGACATAAGAAACTGGAAGCAACAAGGATCCAGTTTAGATGTATACCAACCATTACCAGCTTGTAAAGCATCTGATCAAACCATAAGATTTTTAGGTACCGCAGTTTGTCGCCGTTCCACAGGTATACGCAGTTTTAAAAAGTGACATGTTGGGTATTATGCATAACATCATATTTTTTATTTTACCAAAAATTGGGTATTATATTGTGTTTGTGTGAACTAACATTTAGTGAACTTTTCCCTAAAAGTTTGCGTTTTAAAAATGGCAGCGCAAATATCATGCAACATAAACAATTGCAAAAACCAGCTTTTTATTCTCCTGGGTCTCTGCTTTCAAAAAATATAAATGCTGATTTTTACATGAATGTAAGAAGTGTCAGAATTGGCCTGGGGGTCAAGTGTTTAACATATTTATATAATATATACTTTTTTGTTTGGTGTGGGACAGGCTTTGTGACGGATGGTAACTCCAAGCTGGTTGGTAGCGCAAGGTTTCGCCAGGTGCGAGTCCAGAAGGACTCTTGCCCAGTAGCTTCTGTCCTCCAAAATACGGTTGATGAATGTCGAGCACTTTATTCCCTGGATACCGAGGATATGGAACATTATGGTGAAGGCTGGAATTCCTCTGCATTCACAAATGCAACCAACACTGATTCTGCCTGGTACTACAAGAGCCAGTCCAAGCTTAGAGGCCACCCTACCTGGGGTCGACTGTCAACATACCGCGGAGGGGGTTATGTGGTACATTTAGGAGGTGATAGAACAACTGCACGCAGGTATTTTCCTAAATTTTTTATTTCTTAATGGATGTCTACAATCATAACAATGACTTTTTTTAATCTGGCTGATGGAATTTCGGCAAACATAAAACTATAGTTATATCTTGCTTATGGAAAATCCAGTGATGTAAATTTCTCGAATATGTTGTTCCTGCTGTCCTACCACACCTGGTGTCATGAGGATTCATGCAAAAAGTCAGGGTCTCACACCTTATTTTGTCAGGTGAAAAAACAGAGAAAGCAGCAGTGTTTCTCGACTCCAGTCCTAAAGGCGCCCCAACAGGTCATGTTTTCAGGCTTTCCATTATTTTGCACAACTGATTTGATCAGTTTCACTGCCTTAGTAATTACCACAGCCCTTTCATCTGAGGGAAATCCTGAAAACATGACCTGTTGGGGCGCCTTGAGGACTGGAGTTGAGAAACATCACACTAGAGAAATAATTAAATTCTGAATCTTCATGTCGATGTGGCAAAGATAAGCAGGAGACTCTGAGAACTTCTAAAAAAACTGCAAAAAAAAGTAGCCTGGCCTCCCAGAAAACTTAAATTATAATTTTAAATTTGTTAATTTTAATAATATGTTTCCCAACCATAATCACTCATCATAACATAACACAAAATTAAAAAATTAAAAAAAACAGCCATGTGATATGCAGCAAAGGAAAGAATGAAGAGGAACGTATGCATAAACATTATTGTATGCAAGAACTAGAGGTGTTTCTTTTTTTTTTAACAGGTAGGTTTTTATTGTACAAATCAGAAGCACATACAGTACAAAACCATGCATTGGTAAAGTTGTGTCCATTATAAAATATAGCAGATTGTCATCAGACCTGTGTTGAAATGGTTACGTACCAAAACATGACATACACGAAGACTAAACATGTTATTTTTGGATGGACAATTTTTTTTTTCTTTGTGGAGATCAAGAACGTATGTTATTACAAATACGTATGCAAGGAGAAGTAAGAAAGGAAACGACGTATAGTGTACCGACAAAAAAAATTAAAAAATTAAAACACAATACAATACTACTCACTAATACCAACCCTTTGTATAATAATTTTAATTGTTTAAATTTTAATATTAAATTCAAAAGACCCTCCGGTCCGATGAAAAAAAACGTCAAAAAAATCTTCAAGAGTCTCAGAGGACGAAT
>BLSH010059097.1:152192-169398 GCA_018402905.1 Glandirana rugosa | reverse complement strand
ACACATAAGCAACAACCTCTAGGCAAGGGAATGACTACAACCGCCAAATACTAGGCCCCCCCCCGGCTAACGATCGAATCAGCCTGTATATACTGAGTGACTACAATACACCTCCCCCGCTTTTTCTTTTTTTTTTTTTAACTCCCATCACACTGCTGCCCCCTCCTCCCTCCCTCTACCTTAAAACACATGTCACCCGGCCACCGCAGCGGCGTCTACCTAACCTGACCTGAGACTCCCTGCAACCACCCCTCCCCACACAGCTGCCTGGCCGTGGAAGACTTCCTCCCGCACCGCCCCCCCAATCCAGGCACACCAGGAAGCAGAACCACAGACTACAATAGACAGATCTCATTTGCCCAGCAAATTGATTGAATCAGCAGCTTGTTGCTTGAGCACCTGCCTGCCCCCGCAATGATCCCTGGTGAAATGCCCGGCCATGGCGCGGCAAAATGCTCTGCCCCCTTCCGCCCCCCCCAATCGTACCTGTAGCCGCCAATACCCGACAATGCTGATCTGCAGCCCCTGCACCTGTCACCATGAGCCGCCCGTACAAAAGCCGGAAGTCTGAGTATCCGGAAAATGAGGTCCCACGGCTGCTTCTTCAGACCGAGAAGCCGAGCCGACGCTGGAAGGGAGGAGGATGGGGCGTTATATGCTCCAGACTCCTCCCACAAATCCAGGCCGGCCTCCAGCCAGCCTTCAGACTTACACTTGTTTTTGGAAGTAAACACATATGACTCTGCTTTTACTGCCCACCAACCTCTCCCCCTTATGCTGCAAAGGCAGTAGAGGGTGAGTACATATACCATGACTGCACTGCTCTCTGCACAGCAAAAATTATCCTCACAGTTGCGTTCAGCAGACAGTAGAGCCAATGAACTGCTAGCGCAGGTTTTTTTAGGGCCTCATGCACAATGCTGTTTAGCTGCATCTGCCAGATTTTTGCACCTAGAAGGTGACAGGTACCTGCAAATAGTGGTGGGCACTCAGCTTGTGTAAAGTATTGACAGGCTGACAGCAGCCATTGCTGTTCACACCAAGCCGATACCTGTGGTTAGTGTTGTGTGTCCGGCCCTGGTTACATATGATTCCAAACTCTGGTGCCCACTTCTAACCACAGGTAATATCGTGGTTTGTACAGGCTGAGCGTCTGACACTATTTTCATGCACCTGTCATCCCAGCAGCATGAATCCACTGATTCTTGCAGCTAGAATCTAGTGGATGAAGCTAAATAGCTGTGTTAAAATAGTAGTGGTTAAAATAGTTGGTGAGGAGGCAAAACAATGATTCCTCACTTTGAGTCAAAGGCTCTCTGAAGAGTAATCTGAATGTGGATTGCTTTTCAGAGAGCTAAGATAGTGCAAACAAGCCCAAAAAGATTTCCTAATGATTCCTATAGTGAATGGTGCAGCTTATTTTAAAGCCTCGTACACACCGCACGTCCAACTTTGGTCCAAATTGGGCGGTTTTGTCCAGCGTACTGGCAGTAGTCAAGTAATCGTCCAGCAAAGGCGAACGTAGTGACGTGTTACGAGCGTATAAAGAGGAAGTTCAGGTGAATGTGATTTGTGAATTAGGAGCGCAGGATTACACGACCGGACACTTCCTGGATTACGAGCATGCATGTTTGCACTTCCAAATTTTGTTGGCCAACTTCTGTATACACGAGCTGAAAATTAAGATTTAAAGAGTTAGTTCACCTTTACAAAAAAATGTGAAGGTGAGCCAGCATAGAAAATCCTCCCCAACCCCCTCATCCCCTATTGTCCGACCTCCAGGGTTGCCGAGCATTCAGCACCCCCACAGCTGGGGTGGAGATGGAGGGGGCCTGGTCAGGTAGGCTGTGTAAGAAGGGGGGTCCCCAGTCAGGTAAGCTGTACGGGGCCCCATGATTTCCAACAGCGGCCCTGCCGGTAGGCAAGTGGTTAAAATGTTTTTTTTGTCTCTTCTTTATAGTAAAATGATGTGGGCCACTTCCTGAATCTCCCAAATGTTATCAGAAGCCACAATTTCACATTTTACCTGCCAGTGAATCCTGGCATTGTGACTTCCCAAATTAGATTCAGGTGCTCTAGAAACATAATAAATTTTAATAGTTGATAGTTTGCTTATGTAATGATTTCTCCAAAAGAAACTTTCCTTTGCTAGGTTTTAGTATTAAATTATATCAAATACGCCACAGTAGAGCTGCATGATTATTTGTAATAAAATCGCGATCTCAATTCAAAGCGCGATATCCATCACGCATTACCGCGATTTTCAGTGCAGTTAATGGAGTCCGACTTGCAGCGTGACTTTACTGTAAGTAGAAGTCATCGCAAGTCGCCTGAAGTCTCCCAAGGAACCTTTTACTAAGTCTGAGCGACTTGAGTCTCTCCTATCTGGGCAGACTGCCAAGTCTGAGATCATTGTTGATAAAACTAGCAAAGAGATACGAAGAGTTTAGTTTAACCATTTAAAGACTAAATATTTTCTGACATTTGTTGCTTACAAGTAAGGATGGGCTCGGTCGTGTTCGCAAGTGCACTTGCCCGAGCCCTCCGGGAAGTGAACCCTGAACTGTGCTAATAAGAGGCAGTGAGACATTTTCCCGATCGCTGCAGCCACGCATCGGGAAAATGTCTTACTGCCTGTGATTGGCGCAGTGCAGGGTTCACTTTCCAGCGGGGGCTCGGGCATGTGCACTTGCGAACACGCCTGAGCCCATCCTTACTTACAAGTAAAAATCCAGTATTTTCTGCTAGAAAATTATTTAGAACCCCCAAACATGATATATATATATTTCTCTTACGTTCACTGACAGACGCAGCCCTCTTTGACATGTGGGTTATATGCACATCCTACTAGGAGTTAACTAGGCAAAAAGAAAGAAAGCAAGCTGGCCCCTCCCAGGGGGCCGTCCTTTCTCTCCCATATAACCCCCCCTGCTCTGCTTAGCATATCAGTTTTAATATGCCTAGTGCAAATGACCTGGCTCCCTTATGGGACCTGCGGTTTATATTTTTTGCTACCGCTTTTTAATTTTTTTTCAAGCTATCTGATGAAGACTGCTATCAAGAAGCCGGCTGGGGCATAGAAGATAACTAGAATCCTGCACTTTGCCCAGCACGGCCAACCGATGCGAGCTAGTCCTATGCTGTGGCGGGACCAGCCGCATCGTACCCGTCCCGTGCGGGCTGGCAGTGGATGACCCTCACTTACGCCCGGTGACCGGACTCGGTTCCTGTCCAGGGGCTTTGGCCTGCAGCATCCCTTTCCAGCTGGGGAGGAAGGTATGCGACCGGGTGGCTACCCGCTACGCCCGTCAGAGTGGTGAGTGACCCCCTCTTCCCCCCCTAGTGATGAGGAAGGGGGGTGCTGGGCGTACTTTAGCGTTTTCCTGGCCGACCAGTGGAGGGTGGTCGCTGGGCTAGTGTCCTCCTGGGTGTCCTTCGCTCTACCAAAACGCTTCGCTATACGCTATCCCTTTGAGGATAGTTTAGTGAAGAAGTGGGCGTCCCCCACAGTGGACCCTCCGGTGGCTCGCCTGAACAATGCAACGACCATTCCGTTGGAAGGGTCCCCCTCGTTTAAGGACCCAGCCGATAGGTGGACGGAGGCAGTGTCCAAGGCACTTTTCCTGTTGGCAGGATCAGCCATGCGGCTGGCCCTGGTGTCTGCCATGGCAGCGCAATATCTGTCTGAATGTATGGCAGAGCTGCAGAATGATTTGGACTGCGGCAGGACGCTGGAAGTGTCGCAGAAGGCAGACCATTTGTTTCAGGGTATTCGGTACCTGTGTGATGCAGCTCTGGACCTGCTTCCCATTTTGTCAAAGATGTCTGTTTTTGCAGTCATTATCAGACGAGTTCTCTGGTTACATTCGTGGTCGGGTGACCATGCGTCCAAAAAAGGTCTTGCGGATCTTCCCTTTCAGGGTGGCCGTCTCTTTGGGCCACAGTTGGATGAAATCATCAAGGATTTCACTGGGGGGAAGAGTACTTTCCTTCCGGAGCCCAGGCGGTGGGAGTTCCGCCACAAGCAGGGACCTGTCTCTTTGGGTCAGAAGAGGTTTTTCCGTGCCCCTGGCGCAGCCGGCAAGGGGTCGAGGTCCGGCAAGCCGGGAAGCGACCCTGGCAGCACAAGAATGAAAAGACAGAGGACAAGCCCTCCTCTGCATGATGGGTTGACGTCTTCTGGGGTTCGCAGACAGGTGGACTGCCCGCATTTCCGACCGTTGGGTGCAGGAAGTGGTGTCCTCCGGGTACAGGATAGAGTTCAGCACTCTACCCCCAGACAAGTTCTTCCCATCGAACTTGAGACTCCCTCAGGGGCGTCGGGAGGCCCTCTTAAGGGCTGTTTAGGCACTCTCCGACCAGGGGGTGATCGTGCCAGTACCTCAGTTGGAGAGGTTTCACGGTTTCTACTCGAACCTATTCGTGGTCCCCAAAAAAGTGGAGGGGGGTCAGGCCAGTTCTGGACCTAAAGGCGCTAAACCACTTTGTGAGAGCGCGAAAATTTCAGATGGAATCCGTCCGTTCAGTTGTGGCCACCCTGCACCAAGGGGACTTCATGGCGTCCCTGGATATCAGGGACGTGTATCTCCACATCCCCATTTGTCTCTGGCACCATCGCTTTCTGCGCTTTGCGGTGGGAGATCTTCACTACCAATTCATGGCACTTCCCTTCGGTCTGGCCTCGGCTCCTCGGGTGTTCACCAAGCTGGTGGCCCCGGTGCTACTTAGGCAGAGGGGCATTACGGTGGTAGCATACCTCGACGACCTGCTCCTGAGAGTGGAGTCCACTTTAGCTCTGGAGGAGAATGTGGCTATCACCATGACCTTGTTAAAGGACTTCGGCTGGCTGATCAATCTGCAGAAGTCGACGGTGTTGCCATCATGTCGCCTGGAATATCTGGGTCTTATTCTGGACACAGAGCAGGCGAAGGTGTTCCTACCTCCGGCCAAGTTACTGACACTGCAAGCAGCGGTGCGAACCCTGCTGTCACGCCTGTGGTCTTCCTTGCGGTTTTATATACGGGTGTTGGGGCTCATGGTTTCAGCCTTCGAAGTGGTACCCTACGCCCAGAGTCACTCTCGGCTCCTTCAGCGAGCAATTCTGTCTTGGTGGGACAAGTCCCCACTGTCCCTAGACGAGTTGATCAGATTGGATTCTCAGAGGGTCGTTGACATGGTGGCTTCGGGCCCCGGCCCTAACGTTAGGGAGGTCTTTTCTTCCCCTGAATTGGTCGATAGTCATGACGGACGCCAGCCTATCGGGCTGGGGGGGGGGTCCTGGGGCAGTTGTCTGCGCAGGGCCGCTGGTCGGCGCAGGAATCTCGCCTTCCGATCAATGTGCTGGAGCTGAGGGCGATCAGGCTCTGTCTCTCCCACTGGACAGAAAGGTTGCGCGACCTCCCGGTTTGGGTTCAGTTGGACGATGCCACAGCAGTGGTATATGCGAATCATCAGGGCGGAACAAAGAGCTCGGCAGCAGCTGCAGAAGTGGCTCTCATTCTGTGCTGGGCAGAACTTGACGTGCTGGCGATCTACGCCATCTACATTCCGGGCGTACAGAGTTGGCAGGCGGACTTCCTCATTCGCCAGACGCTGGATCAGGGGGAATGGTCCCTCCATCCAGAAGTGTTCAGCCAGGCTTTACCCTCACTGGCTTTGACGGCATGGCTATTGAGTCCCAGGTGCTGAGGGATTTGGGTGTCGCTGACTCCGTGATTCCTACCATGCTGAAAGCGCGCAAATGTACTTCGCGCAAGATTTATCATCGCACCTGGAAGGCCTATATTGCTTGGTGTGAGGCGGGGGGTTGGAGTCTGTCAGTGAACTCAGAGAAAAGGATTTTACGGTAAGTTTTAATAAAATCCTTTTTTTAGCAGAGACCCTAGAGAATAAAATGGCGGTTGTTGCAATATTTTATGTCACACGGTGTTTGCGCGGCAGTCTTTCCAACACATTTTTTTTGGGGGGAAAAATGACACTTTCAAAAAAAGAAAAAAACAGTGCTGTTAGCCCAATTTTTTGTATATGTCAGATGTGACATGTGACGCGAGAATCGTGAGAGAATAGTGATCTTTATTCTAAGAAAAAAAATTGTGATTCTCATTTTGGCCAGAATCGTGCAGCTTTATGTCACAGGTAACTAAAGGTGGTAGACAACTTTTTTGTTTAAAAAAAATGGTAGTAGACAACATCTCTAAGAAATGAGTCCACATGGTTTTCAGTAAAAGCCTTATGTTTAAGCGCTGCCAGGAAAAAACATGGCAAGGAATTTTTGGATTGTCCTCTTTTGCGTGATCCATTCTTAAATAAATCTCCCTGTTCTTTTCCTGAACCCTCTGTAGACTTTCTTTCTTCTAGATTGCCTGTGGAATTTGGCCCCAGCATGGCTATGATGCTGACAGTGATGTGAGAGAGGTTGCTGGGCAGGATCCACAGGCAGCAGCAGTGCCTTTATTGCTCTCATAAAAGATTCATGTTAACAGCTTGTATACTAACCTGCAACAGGGGGGCAAAGTTGCTCAACATCAGGACCCCAGGGGATGACACAAACTATGGTTTGAGGAGGATATAAGATACCTGTGACTGTAGGGTAAAGAGGTCAGCGCCACCTCCATATTAGAAATACAACATGTAATTATACAATTATATAATTATAGGTGGTTATACAAGCTGTACACTCACTACTTTACATTGTAGCAAAGTGTCATTTCTTCAGTGTTGTCACATGAAAAGATTTAATAAAATATTTACAAAAATGTGAGGGGTGTACTCACTTTTGTGAGATACTGTATATTTGGGGGTATTTACTAAAATGGGTGGGTGCAAAATCTGATGCAGCTCTGCACAGAAGCCATTCAGCTTCCAGGTTTTCATAGCCAAATCTTAATTGAACAAGCTGAGATTAGAAGCTGATTGGCTACCATGCACAGCTGCACCAGAATCTGAATGCACCAATTTTAGTAAATCTCCCCCAAATTGTGTTTGAGAGCAGTACTTTGTGTTTTTGAAGAACCTTGGTTGCTGCATTTTTTGTTAAAAAAAAAAGTTGCATTATAGTAAATAGAAACGCATGGAAAATACACAAAGGTGCAAAATATGTTTTCTTATAGTGTGTAATGCGCACGCAAAATGCACATAAAATGCATCTTGCATTGCATCACATTTTAACACAAATACATTAAAAATGTGCTGTAAATGCAATTTGCACATTGAGGAAAACACATGCGTTTTTTTAACATGGTGGTGTGAATGGGCCCTATTTTTAGGCTTGAGCTTACGGGGGTGTGTTAGAATCAGGGGGTAGGGCATTGCCATCAGCACCCTGAGCGAGGCAGTGGAATCTACTTGCACTAGGCTGAGGCTCCCAGCACTGAAACCTGATGTAAACCTAGTAATATTACTTTATGCTTATGCTTAATTACTATCATTATAATGTTGGAAAGATAAAATGGAGAGATCATGACATGGATTGCTCATGGACTTAATGGAGGTCACCCTCATACCAAACTAAATCAAATTATCTTACTTGAACATAATCATACAAAATAATTAGTTTGTGATTTAACAAGTAACTTGCATGTGTATGGTTTTAAAGCAGTTGTCAAGTCACCGCTCCCCACCCCCCAAAAAAAAACACCCTACAAGAGAAAGGCATAATGAGCTAGTATGCATCACATACTAGCTCATTATGGAATACTTACCTTGAAACGAAGCTGTTGCAGTGGTCTCGGCACACCGCTGTGACCGGCGACATGCCACTTCCTGGTCCGCGGCTCCGGCCAATCACATCTCATGTGCACGGGAGCCCCTAGTCACGGCACGATCACAGTGAAGAAACGGCACGGAGGCCGTTTCTTCACTGCGCATGTGCCGAAATGACGTCGGCATCAGCAGTACACTGCATATCTCCTGAACTGTGCAGGTTTAGGACATATGCAGGTAACCTACAGGTAAGCCTTATTATAGGCTTACCTGTAGGTTAACCACTTACCAACCGGGCCACTTTTTTACATTTGGTGGTCACAAGCTAAAAACATTTTTTTTTTGCTAGAGAATTACTTAGAACCCCCAAACATTATATATTTTTTTTCAAACACCCTAGAGAATAAAATGGCGATTGTTTCAATACTTTTTGTCACACGGTATTTGCGCAGCGGTCTTTCAAGCGCGATTTTTTTGGAACAATTTTACTTTTTTGAGTTAAAAAATAAGACAACAGTAAAGTTAGCCCAATATTTTTCCATATTGTGAAAGAGGATGTTACGCCGAGTAAATAGATACCATACATGACACGGTTGAAAATTGCGCGCACTCGCGGAATGGCGACAAAGTCCGGTATTTAAAAAGTTCCATAGGCGAGATATCATAGATGGTGACAGGTACTCTTTTTGGAGGGCCGGGGGGGTCTAAAAGACCCCCCATCCCTCCTTTGCACTTCACAGTATTCAGATTGCCAAAAACGGCGATTCTGAATACTGTCGTTTTTTTAAATTTCGCGCCGTTAGCCGCCGTGTAAACCGGAAGTGATGTTGTGACGTCGCTTCCGGAATTTGCTGAAGGAGACCCGATCGGAGGCCGGAGAAGAGCGGCGGAAGGCGGCGGGAGGGGGGGTGTCCCCTCCCGCCTCCTGGGGTAACGACCCAGCGGCTCCCGAGCCGGATCGGTCGTCACCCCTGGATAGCCGACCGCTTGCTCTAAAAAATGATACCGGGATATAGCCTGCAGGTGCAGGCTATGTCCCGGGAGAGCCGTTCAACCCCGACCGCCGCCTATTTACGGCGCTGGGGCTGAAGTTGTTAAAGTGGTTGTCAGGAGTTGACAACCACTTTAACAAATTAGGGAAGCCACCATGTTGCAGATCAGTTTCAGGGTCTTGGTAATCTCCGTATAGCCTAGGTCATCTTTATGTAGAGCAGCAATTCTTTTTTTCAGATCCTTGGAGAATTCTTTGGCATGAGGTGCCATGTTGAACTTCCAGTGACCAGTATGAGAAAGTGAGAGCAATAACACCAAATTTAACACACCTGCTCCCCATTCACACCTGAGACCTTGTAACACTAATGAGTCACCTGACATCAGGGAGGGGAAATGGCAAATTGGGCCCAATTTGGACATTTTCACTTAGGGGTGTACTCACTTTTGTTGCCAGCGGTTTAGACATTAATGACTGTGTGTTGAGTTATTTTGAGGGGACAGCAAATTTACACTGTTATACAAGCTGTACACTCACTACTTTACATTGTAACAAAGTGTCATTTCTTCAGTGTTGTCACATGAAAAGATAGAATAAAATATTTACAAAAATGTGAGGGGTGTGATGTGCTTTTGGCATTCCATGATCCTGCGTGGTAGCGCATATAAAACACGATGATATGAACGTGTCCTAACCCTCCCTAGTGTAAACCTAAACTCTTGTTTAAAGTGGTTGTAACCCTAAAAAAAAAATGCTAAGATCCTGTTCCTTTAAGGCATGCTGTATAGCACAGTGCTTGTGCTGTGCAATTCTTCTCTTCCTATCCCATAATAAACCTGGCTGATCTTGCCAGTTCCTGTGTCCCCTTGCCTCTGCTGACCACGGTAATCAGGGCTACCTGATTACCGTGGTCAGTTTACGTGCCTCTGTAATCCACTGCTCTCCTCTGACAGTCTCTCCCCCTCCCTCCCTGTCATCATGAGAGCGGCTTTCCTCCCCGCCCCTCCCGCTGCTTTTCAGCTACATAATGCAGCACATATTATTAATGTATGCCCTCCTGATTATCCTGCCATTAACAATAGTGTATGTGTTTGAGATCAAAAGGCTAAATAACTTTGACACACCGCAGCTGGTGTGATCGCCCTGTGCTGGCCGGCCTTGATCCATGGAGAGAAGCAGGAGGAGCCAAGATTCCCCTCTGCTGGCCGGCTGATGTCACTGGGGAATCTTGGCCCCTCCCACTTCTCTCCATAGATCGAGGCCTACCAGCACAGGGCGATCACACCAGCTGCGGTGTGAAAAAAGTTATTTAGCCTTTTCATTTCAAACAAACACATACACTATTGTTAATGGCAGGATAATCAGGAGGGGATACACGTAAAGTAACATAGTGACTTTACAAACACTTTAAAGCGGAGTTCCACCCAAAAGTGGAACTTCCGCTTTAAGGGGAGGTGACCTCCTGACATGCCATAATTGGCATGTCATTTTTTTTGGGGGGGGGGGCATGGACCCTGTTTTCACAGGGTCCCAGGTCCACTTCCTCCCCTGGCGTCGAGGAGCCGGAAGGAAGTTCACCTTCCCTTCCACCCATGCGCCGAGCCATTCACAAGCCGCAGTGTGACTCGCGCATGCGCAGTGAGCGCCACTTTTAGGCCTCATACACACGGACGTTTCTAAAAAAAATAAACAAAACGTCGGGCCCGACGTCAAGGAAAAAAAGTCGGCGTTTTTCGGCGTTATGCATCGGCGTTTTTCAGCGTTAGTGAGCGTCGGCGTCAATAGGCGTTTTTTAAAAAAAATCATCCCTCTGCTATTTTTCAACCTAAAAACGTCGGCGTCAAAAAACGCCGGAAAACGCCGGTATAATAATAGGTGGCGTTTGGTGGCGTTTGTTGGCATATTGTGGCGTCGGCGTCAAAAAATGCCAAAACGTTACGGCCTCAGAACGCGATGGCTGTGGGTTCTACTTTCAGCTCACTAACGCCGACGCCATCTACAGCTCAAAAACGCCGACGTTTTTATGGGGCCATTGACTAACATGGAGAGCTGCAAAAAACGCCAGAAAACGCCGGCGTCAAAAAACGTCCGTGTGTATGAGGCCTAACAGGGTGGAACTCAGCTTTAAGTACTGATCTCCTGCACCAAGGTTCCTCTGCACTAAAGAGCAATCCTTTCTCTGCTGGAAGATAACAGCGCTATGATCTCTGTTTTACGTTGTACAGGCTGGCTAACTGGATTGACATACATTATGTTACCAAAAGTATTGGGACGCCTGCCTCTACAAGCAATATACTGAAACCCTTTGGAATTTCCCCTGAAAAATTCCTGGCATATGAGGGGTGCCTAAGCACCCCCATGCATACAACCTCATAGCTGTTCTACAGGATGCCAGTAATGCGTTCTGGATGGTAGATACACTAACTTACCAAAAGTATTGTGACACCTGCCTTTACTCGCACATGAACTTTAATGGCATTCCAGTCTTTGTCCGTAGGGTTCAATATTGAGTTGGCCCATTCTTTGCAGCTTTAACAGCTTCAACTCTTCTGGGAAGGCTGCCCACAAGGTTTAGGAGTGTGTCTATGGGCATATTTGACCATTTTTCCAGAAGCACATTTGTGAGGTCAGGCACTGATGTTGGAGGAGAAGGCCTGGCTTGCAGTCTCTGCTCCAATTCATCCCAAAGGTGTTCTATCGGGTTGAGGTCAGGACTTGCTTTGTGCACTGGTCCAAATTATTTGGTGGAGGGAGGATTATGGTGTGGGTTTTTTTTCAGAGGTGGGGCTTGGCCCCTTAGTTCCAGTGAAGGGAGCTCTTAAGGCGTCAGCATACCAAGACATTTTGGACAATTTAATGCTCCCAACTTTGTGGGAACAGTTTGGGGATGGCCCATTCCTGTTCCAACATGACTGCGCACCAGTGGACAAAGCAAGGTCCATAAAGACATGAATGAGCGAGTTTGGGGTGGAGGAACTTGACTACAACTGGATAATACACTTTTGGGATGAATTCGATTGGAGACTGCGAGCCAGACCTGAGATGCCATTAAAGTTCATGTGTGTGTCAAGGCAGGCGTCCCAAAACTTTTGGTAATATAGTGTATATACTTAAAGCGGAGTTCCACTCAAAAGTGGAACTTCTGCTTTAAGGGAAAGTGACCCCCTGACATGCCACAATTCACATGTCATTTTGTTTGGGGGGGGGGACCCTGTTTTCACAAAATCCCAGGTCCCACTTCCTCTCCTGGCACCACAGAGCCGGAAGGAGGTTCACCTTCCCCACCTCCCATCCGGCGATCTTCAGGGACACGTCACAGGTCCCAGAAGATACCCCGGCCATTCACAGGGCGCAGCTTCAAAGCTGGGTGCCCACACTTGTGATGGCGGTGCTGCACGGAGGAGGGGGAGAAGAGCGACGCTGCGATCGGCCGCATCACTGGAGCCTGGGACAGGTGAGTGTCTGATTATTAAAAGTCAGCAGCTTTTTTACACTTTTTGTAGCTGCTGACTCTTAAAAGGGTGGAACTCTGCTTTAAGGCCAAAATCACCCTACTAAATATTACAGGCAATTATATATTTTAAATTATAGAAACTGTTACTTTATCCTGGCATAAGAGTTGTGGGAAGTGGAGCAGAAGAGAACAAATAATGCATCTCTATTTAGAGTCAAAAGCAAGTAAAGATTCTGCTGTTCAATTACATTTTGATGTTTCTTTCTCTTTTCAGGATTCTGAGAAACCTTTTCAACAATGTCTGGTTGGACGACTTCACTAGGGCTCTTTTTGTAGAATTTACGATTTATAATGCCAATGTCAACCTCTTTTGTATTGTCCGGCTAATGTTTGAGACCAATGCATTAGGTAGGTGCAACAATAAGAGGATTTTAAAATTCTATCTGAATAACAACACATCTGTCTGGAAGTATATGTAAACCCTAACAATGAACTTCTCTTACTTTCTCCCTTTTGGTCCGTTAAAATTACCGTTGAAAGCATTTTCTTATATCAGTAGAAGAAGTCTAAGGGCTGGTTCACACCATGAAAACGCACTCCAGTTCCGTTTCGGATGCGTTTCTGCATGCAAGGTTTTAATGCATTTTTGACGCTTTCCAGTGTGTTTTTTTATGTTTCCAGATGCATTCTAGGTGCTTTTTTTCTTCTATTTTACCTGTTTTTTCCACTGTACTAGGGTCCAGTGCATTTTGATGTGTTCCAGTGCATCCCAGTGCGTTTCAGTGCATTTTTGATGCGTTTTACTGGGTTCCAGTACAGTCCAGTGCAGGTAAAATGCAACATGTTCTACTTTTTTTTTCTGGAACTGGAAAGCCCTGGAACTGACTGCACTGGTGTGAACTATACCATTGGAAACCATATAACCTACTTTCAATGCGTTTTTGATGCAGAAAAAAATGCACCGGACTCCATGTGGTGTGAACTGGCCCAAAACCATACCTTTTGATCTGGCCAGAAATCCAGTGCTGTCATATATCCTGCAATCTAATCTCAAACAATGATATCAGAAACTTTGTTGAGACCACAGAACCTAAGCCATGTAATGGAGAAGAGAGAAAAATTGTCTGTAGTCCTGTCTTAAGCCCCATACACATCGAAGGGCATTGGCCGGTTCAACAGGAATCATCCAACATTTGGCCTGTGTGTACGGTAGCCTGTCCGACAGAAACCGGCCAGCTTCTGTCGAAGGGGCATAAGCAAAAAAGGTCTGCCAACTGGCTACCGATCAGCGCTGTCAGTCAGCAGCTGAGAGTCAATGGCCGAGAGCGCCAAGAGCACTGACCAGAGTGTTCTGGTGGTGGGGAGGGGCGTCCCCCTGTCAGAACACAATAGAACAGCAGGGAGATCATTGTACTAACATCAGATTTTTAGTACAGCAGCTTCAACCTAAACGGTCAGTATTTTTCCATCCAGCCAAAAAAAAAAACTGCAGAGTGTACTAGGCTTTAGGCCTAGTTTGCACATGCAGCTGTCACTGGTGTGCTGCGTCCAACCACGGATCACTTTTCAGTAGGGATGCACCAAAATTTTGGCCGCCGAAAATTATTAGCATTGGCATTTTGGCATCGGTGTCGAAATCGAAAAGGGGACGGGGTCCGCCCTGGGTACCGTCCATTGCGGGGGTATGTGTGCATCACATACCCCGCAATGGATGTGAGAGATGAGAAGATTCACAATGCACAGAGCGCACTGCTTGTACGAGCCGCTCTGTGCATGAAACTGTCAGCCAATTACACTGGAATGCAGAGAATACAGAGAGAGAGCTGCCAGATTTTCAAGTTGATGTCGGTAGGTGGGCGGGACCAAACAGCTATCAAACGCCAGCCAATGGGGCAGGGGCTGGGCAGGTATTAGCTGTTCGGTCCCGCCCACCTCCGATCTCGGCGTGAAAATCTGACAGCTCTCTCTGCATTCTCTGCATTCCAGTGTAATTGGCTGACAGTTTCATGCACAGAGCGGCTCGTACAAGCAGCGCGCTCTGTGCATTGTGAATTTACTCATCTCTTCTGCCTGTGACATCCAGTATCACATGCCAGTGATGCCCGTCAGTGCCAACCAGTGCCAATCAGTTCCACATGCCAGTGCCACCTGCCAATGACAACCAGTGCCACATGCCAGTGCCACCTGCCAGTGCCATCTGCCAGTACCATCCAGGGCCACCTGTCAGTGCCAATCAGTACCACCTGGCAGTACCATCCAGTGCTGCCTGTCAGTGCCAATCAGTGCCACCTGCCAGTACCATCCAGTGCCACCTGTCAGTGCCAATCAGTGCCACATGCCATTGCCACCTGCCAGTACCATCCAGTGCCGCATATCAGTGCCACCTGCCAGTACCATCCAGTGCCGCCTGTCAGTGCCAATCAGTGTCACATGCCAGTACCATCCAGTGCCACATATCAGTGCCACCTGCCAGTACCATCCAGTGTCACCTGTCAGTGCCAATCAGTGCCACCTGCCAGTACCATCCAGTGCCACCTGTCAGTGCCAACCAGTGCCACCTATCAGTGCCAATCAGTGTCACCAATCAGTGCTGCCTATCAGTATGTCCAATCAGTGCTGCCTGTCAGTGCCACCAATCAGTGCCATCTGTCAGTGCCCATGCACAGGTAGGCTGCATATGACAATTGTATATAAAAATATAAATATTTTTTAAAAACAGTAATTTTCGGTTTTCGGCTTAGTGCATTTTCAGTTTCGTTTTCGGCACCAAAAATTTCCATTCGGTACACCACTACTTTTCAGAGGCGTTTGTTAGGCAGTGAGAAGGTGATGTTGCCTACTAACCGCCTGTTTTAACCCTGTAAATGCTGCACCACATGCGTTCGTTCGCTTGCAGTGCGACCCCGTTTCACTTAAATGGGTCATGTTCGGTGGGTGATAGTACCGCGGCATGTGTAGAATTCAATCTGCTGTCTGGGTGAAAATAAAGGGAAAAAGCCTTAATGAAAACCAGTGCACCCACCATGTCTAAGGCCTGTAAGAAGCAATATATTCCATTTTTATGTACAACTTATTAGCTAAATCATAAATGCAGTTAAAGTATCTCAAAGCTTAAAGCCCCATACACATGGTCAGAGTATCGGCCAGTTCAACAGAAACCAGCTAACATTCGGCCCATGAGAGCTGACTGGTGTGTTCTGGTGGGGAAGGGCAGTCCCCCTGTCAGAACACAATTGCTTAGTGCAGAGATTGCTGTACTGACATTGCATAGTTAGTACACCGACCTGCTCTCAAGTGCCTCCATTTTTTTTTTTCCGCTCAGCCTGCTGACTGCTGAAAACTGATATACCCAGCATACAATAAAACTGTTACCTAATATACATTATATGACAGTGCTATCAAATTCATTCACAAATTTGTATGCAAAACAATGCTTGAACAGAAATTGAGATATTAAACATTTGTGTCATTTTGTAGACTATTGCTGTTTGTTACTTTCCCTAACACAATAGGGGTTATTTATTGAAGCTGGAGTGTGCAAAATCTGGTGCAATTCTGCATAGAAACCAATCAGCATCCAGATTTTATTGCCAAAGCTTATTTGACAAGCTGAAGTTAGAAGCTGATTGGCTGCCATGCGCAGCTGCACCAGAATTTGAGTGCTCCAGTTTTAGTAAATCTCCCCCAATGATTCTCAAACTTTTTTGTCTTGCGGCACACCAAAAAGATCTAAACATTTTCATGGCACACCTGGAAAGATTTAACAATTTTTGTGGTGAAGAACTTATTTATCTTTACATATATATTTAATTTTAAATTGAATGTGAAGGATTTGCCTGCTTTCGAGAGCAAATTTGCAGATTGAAGCGGTTTGTAATCTTCTTGGTACTTTCACTTCCTTGCCTTTCATTGAACAGTTTCTCTTTCAGAGTTCCAGACTTGATTAAGTATTTCTCCATAGCTAAACAATGAACAAACCTTATTCATAAGCATAAAAATTGGAATGGAACGGTCTCTATTATTAGAATATAATTAGAGCGATCAAGTTCTCCCGAGATCTTGCACAAGTGCGAAAGGAACCAATGAACGACAGACTGACAGGAATTGCATTTTTATATGTTATTTTTTTAACTTTTGCAATATTGATTTACCATTTAATTTTTTGATATGTTCAAGGTTTCAAAACACGACACACTAGTGTGCCAGGGCACACAGCTTGAGAATCACTGCTCTAACAGGTAACATTATTACAGCCAGCAGTGTTCTGCTATGGGGCTACAAGACAAAAATTCAGTGAAGTGTTTCAAAGTCTCGGCTTTTGTTGTATCTGCCTTTTTATATTAGCTTCTATTATGAAGATCCCCTAAAAGTTTTACCTACTTACAGTATGTATAAAAAAAATTCTGAACAGAAATAGATCACATTATGAATGATGTATGTTTTTGATCCTTTACAAAATAGTACAAAAAATAGTAACAGCCTTTCTCTCCCAGGTACCTTCATGACTCACGCTGATCTTCAAAGTGTCAGGCTGTATCCCTACACAGATGGCTTACATATCTTTGTTGTGGCAGCGGAAGTGATTTATTTCCTTTTTGTTGTATACTACATGGTGGTGCAGGTAAGGTTGACACCAACAAGCTCAGCTATCTGTACACTGTGTGCAGAATTATTAGGCAAATGAGTATTTTGACCACATCATCCTCTTTATGCATGTTGTCTTACTCCAAGCTGTATAGGCTCGAAAGCCTACTACCAAGAAAACTGGGTAAAAAGGTTTCCTTTCCTTCAACGGATTATTAATACGTGTGGACTATATCCCACAACTACAGTAATTTGGTGTGGGGAAGAGTAATGACTCTACGTGTAGTGGATTATACGAATTAACCATCATCCGAAAGCTCGGATATGTCGAACCTCATTCTGTTGTACGTATTTCTCCTACTACACCAGTTTTATGAGTAAACGGATTATTAAGACGTGTGTCACATGTCTATCGACTCGAACAACCACAGTTGGAATGGACGTGGTGGTACATCATATGTTGTTTTTCCTTTATT
>BLSH010059097.1:137325-147523 GCA_018402905.1 Glandirana rugosa | reverse complement strand
TTTTTTCAACCTGACTAACTATGTAACTATGTAATAAGGAGAGGGGGGGAGGGGCAGGATCCATGCCCCCACAGCAAGCTGCTTACTGTGGGGGCACTTGGCAGGAGGGAGGGTCCACGTGTGCCAGCGAGGATGATCGGGGTTGCTCTGTGCAAAACCATTACACATTGCAGGTAAGCATAACATGTTTGTTATTTTTAAACTATAAAAAAACAAAACTTTTTTAATAGTAATAGGTAGGGAGGTGTGTAGAGGTCAGTAATAGGTAGGGTGGTGTGTAGAGGTCAGTAATAGGTAGGGAGGTGTGTAGAGGTCAGTAATAGGTAGGGCGGTGTGTAGAGGTCAGTAATAGGTAGGGAGGTGTGTAGAGGTCAGTAATAGGTAGGGTGGTGTGTAGAGGTCAATAATAGGTAGGGTGATGTGTAGAGGTAAGTAATAGGAAGGGCGGTGTGTAGAGGTCAATAATAGGTAGGGTGGTGTGTAGTGGTCAGTAATAGGTGGGGCGGTGTGTAGAGGTCAGTAATAGGTAGGGAGGTGTGTAGAGGTCAGTAATAAGTAGGGTGGTGTGTAGAGGTCAGTAATAGGTAGGGAGGTGTGTAGAGGTCAGTAATAGGTAGGCGGTGTGTAGAGGTCAGTAATAGGTAGGGAGGTGTGTAGAGGTCAGTAATAGGTAGGGAGGTGTGTAGAGGTCAGTAATAGGTAGGCGGTGTGTAGAGGTCAGTAATAGGTGTGTAGAGGTCAATAATAAGTAGGGCGGTGTGTAGAGGTCAGTAATAGGTAGGGTGGTGTGTAGAGTCAGCAGTTTGTAGGACAGATTATAAGTGTCAAGAGAGCAGTGGATGGTGTCAGAAGGTCAGTGGACAGTGTCATTCAATAGAGCAGTGGATGGTGTCAGTTGGTAGGACAGAGTATGGTGTCAGTAAGTAGGGCTGCGGATGGTGACAATTAGTAGGGCTGTGAATGGTATCAGTAAGTAGGGCTGTACATGGTGTCAGTAAGTAGGGCAGAGGATGGTGAAAGTTAGTAGGACTGTGGATGGTGTCAGTAAGTAGAGCTGTGGATAGTGTCAGTAAGTAGGGAAGAAGATGGTATCAGTTAGTAGGGTTGTGATTGGTGTCAGTTAGTAGGGCTGTGGATGGTGTCAGTTAGTAGGGCTGTGGATGGTGTCAGTAAGTAGGGCTGTGGATGGTGTCAGTAAGTAGGGCTGTGGATGGTGTCAGTAAGTAAGGCTGTGGATGGTGTCAGTAAGTAGGGCAGAGGATGTTGTTAGTAAGTAGGGAGGTGGATGGCGTCAGTAAGTAGGGCTGTGGATAGTGTCAGTAAGTAGGGGAGAGGATGGTGTCAGTAAGTAGGGCTGTGGATGGTGTCAATAAGTAAGGCTGTGGATGGTGTAAGTAAGTAGGGCAGAGGATGAGGTTAATTAGTAGAGCAGTGATATGTGTGTACGGGGGGCTCACAGGAAAGCATACATTTTCCTCATGTGCAGAGAAGGGAACTGCTGACAACACATGACACTTCTTTAGTGTAGTTCCAAGGTAGTTCCTTCCATGCACTGCTCTGCAATGTGAGAGGAGCGGTCTGGGGGTCGGCAAAGCAGGTTTGCCGATCTACCCGTCACCTGGCCATAAATTGATGGGTAGATTGCGATCAATGGGTTGCCGACCCTCAATTTAGAGGGTTAAAATAAGTGGTGAGGAGGCAACATATCACCTCTTCACCACCTGTCAAATGCCTTTGAAAAGCAATCCATGTATGAATTGTTTTTCAGAGGAGTGACAGTCTTTTTCACTTTTTGTCAAGGTGGTGGTGGTGGTGGGGGTTGTACAGTGGACTCACCAATTTTGCAGCCTCTGGTGTCCTCCAATTTGCCACCTGCTGCACACCCTCCATGCTTCCAGCACAGTGCTGTGTGTGCACAGGAGTATGGGTAGGGCTGCCAAAGCAGGCACAGCTGGGATTGGCTAGGTCACATGGAGGTGGAGCAAACTTCATGGGCCTCTTCAGCACCCTTGATATCTCACTCGCACGATTTGTGTGAGTGAGATATCCCCACAGGCAACAGTACATGCACTGTGCATCTGCTCTCAGCCACAGACTCCTGGCTTGGGGACGGGTGGAGGTGGAGCTGCTGATACAGACATTTGTCAATAATCAGAGGTGACAGCTTGGAGATGGCACATGCTGCCGGTACCCACTTAGTCAGCCCCGCTACTAAGACAAAGTAACTTGTGGGCACTGAAGTTACCATGCCATCTGACCTCCATACTGCAACCCCCTAGATCGGAGCCAACTCTGATGGGGCATCATGAGCACTTGGGATCCCTGGGCAATGCCTAGGTGTGCCCACTCGGTAAGACGGCCCTGCCTCTATATACTACTCAGTATATACAATTCTCCTTCTTCCACCAGCACAACTCTTGCTTCTCAAACGTCTCCTTGTTCCTCTCTCCTGCACAACTCTTGCTTCTCTGGCCTAGCTAGCACATGTTGAGGCCTGCTTTTACTCTGCGCAGACCTCCGCAGCCCCTATAGTGTAGCAAGTTCAATGCTTTGGTGCTAGCTAGCCACAATGGACTTCTGCTCCCAGCCCATCCTCCTCCAGGCCTCACCAGCCCTCCTGACTGCAGACGCCTGCACACTGCCCAGTGACACCAAAGTCCCAGTCCCTTCCTGCACCTCTTCCAGACTGTCTTCCTCCCAATCTGCTACCAAGCACATCTCTACTTCCCTGGGCTGTGTCACTCATCGACACCCAGTGGATTCCTCTTGGAGACCCTCCTGGCAGTACACTTCTCCCGCTGTCCTTCACTTGCTCTCTCATGTGCCTCTCCTCCAAGATCTCACTCTTCCTGGATGCACCCAAGCCCCCGGCCGAGGTCACCCCCCTCAGACTGGGGACTCCCTCAAGGCCCTCGACAGCTTTCAGTACTCCGTCTCCATCTCCCAACTTCCACCCAAACTCTCCTCACAGACTGGGCCTGCCCCCTGCCAATCCAGGTTGAGGATTGGTCAGGGCTTCCCAATTGCCCAGCAGCTCCACCTCTTCTGCCCCATTTCCCCTTTCCAGAACATTATGAAAACTGAATGAGAGGTCAACCAAGGGGTATCACCACCTGAAGTCACCAGCCATTCCCTGGGCCACTCTCCTGCCCAGAACAAAAACAAACAGACCTGGCAGCAGCCAAGCCTACCTAAATTTTGCCTACTCTAACGAAAATCCTCAACCTAGCACCTACCTAACGTAGAGGGTGCTACACCTGTAATGAGAGAAATACACAAGCTTTCATTGTTGGTCTCTTCTTCTAAAAATGATAGTGACCCTTATATTGATCCAATGGCTTCAGCTCTTTCTTAATTATACCCTAGGGTGACCAGACGATCCTCGTTTCCCGGGACAGTCCCCAGGAAGTAATTTCCCCCGATTTCCTCCTTAGTTAAAAGAATGCGTCCCCAATTTCTTTCCAGCTATAATAATGGTTTCCCCAGGCTGGGAGGCTGCAGGGTAATCTATATTTTATATTAGTAACAGTTCTGTGATTCGCTTGGAGCAGGAGGAGAGAGGGGAGGAGTGTGTCTGCTCCTGGCTGTGTCTGGGGTTATTGATGCTGTCACATTCCAATACTACAAGGTCTTCTTAGTCCCCCCCTTTCCCCCCTCGGCTAGTACAGACTTTGTTGCAGGAGGTAAGGTTGTGGATTATTGGCCGCCTTGCACTTGCCTGTGATGGTGACATGCAGTACACACCTGGTTCTGCTATCTTGACCTAGAGCAAAATAGGCTCAGGTGTTCTTAAACCATAGCCCTCTAAACCCCTCTCATTGTTAGCACAATTTGTCTATGCCCAACATTTGGTGTGGTGTTCTTTGCATGCTGCCATTACACCCAATCCCCAGGTTCTGTCAATGTCCCAAATCCAATACAAATGAAGAGTGGGGGGATTCTCGTTAGGGTGTTTCTAGATTTCATTTTTTAAAATGTGGTCACCTTATTAACTCTAAACACTGGTTTAAAGAAAGAAAATTATATTATAGGATGTATTCTTAATTTAATATAAAGTCTCTTTTATTGCTCTCAGCCTTCTCCAAATTCCTATTTTTTTTTTCTGTGATACAACTTCCTGCTAGAAGGCAGCTATGTTCGTAATCCACGGTCCCACTGTATGTAAGAACTTAGCCACCCTACCTTGCTCATTCCCAAGATGGACTATGGAATTTTTAGTGTGCATAGAGCAATGCACATGACTGCAATAAATGTGCACTTCTCATTCCAAAGAAATGCAATTGAGGCGGAAAGGTAGAGGTCAATAAGGACATTACAAGGAGGCAGTAAAACACTTTCATGAAGAAATATTGCAGGGCGATTAAGTAGTGGATATATGTATGGATTGTATTTTGAGAATAAGGAAATTAGTGTCACTTTATGATAAGAACTTGCAGAAATATGACCTTGCTGCATGCTTGAGTATTGAACATGCAGTAGCAGAACATGCACGCATTGGTGTGTTGCAATGGCATTCATTTTGAACACTCCTCCAGAACACCCCTGCATTACAATTCACTGCAAATAAATGCAGCATGACCTAAATTTTTGTGTGTTGAGGTGTGTTAGAGGCCAATAATTTTAAATGGGCTGGCGTAAACAATGCACCAGAATTCGCTAATTCACAAGGCTTGCAGAGCAGTTTGCTCTAGAGTGAATGGGCCCTAACTGCTCACAACAAAATTCAAGGTATGCTTATCTTATAGACCCCTACCCTTCCTCCTAATGTAAAGAAGCACAGTTAAATTAAAAAAGCCAACATAAGAAATAAACAATAAATTGTCTTGTAGCATGGCTTGCCCAGATGAGGATGATGTTGCTGGGTCTTCTGCTGGGTTCCTGGCAAAGCTGAGGACCACAAATCCCATGATAGGATGCTCTTGCAGAGTACCGGAGCATTATCGCAAGATTTGGGACCATCTGCTTTCCTAAGACCCCTGGAGAAAGCCCAGGGTCAGATATCGGGTGTAAAGTGAGTAACCTTTTTTCATACGTTTTTTATTTAATTGTGCTTTTTTACATGGAGAGAAGTCTACAAGGTATGTGACCGTTGCGTTTTAATGTAAGGCGTGCTTTAATAGGGGTTATGTATGACAGGTGTATTAACAAGGAAATGAACTTATAACTGTCAATTTTACAGTGCAAACTTGAAAATGAAACATGCAAAAATGATTGCTTGCACATAGGCCACAATATAGTTAATGGAATTTATGTGTCAAAACAACAATGTAACAGTTTGTATACTGTCCACAGGGAAAACTCATGAAAGCTCTTAAATGGGGGTATTTCCGCAGTAAGTGGAACCTGCTGGAGTTGGCTCTGATTATAATAAGCTGGAGTGCCCTCTCTGTGTTTGTAAAGAGGACCATTCTTGGAAACAAGGACATCAGTTACTACCAGAATCACAAGGATGAGTGAGTAATAACCATCATTACTGTCAACCATCTGTTTAAAACTATCATTGCAAAGAAAATAGAAATTTCCTGGGGCTATATAGACGTTTCTTATCTCCTACAGCCCCCCGGAAACAGCAGAGAGACCTTAAGGCTGGGTTCACACTAGTCCGATTTTCGGACCGACATGAGGAGCACAAGTCGCATTACGTCACAAAAACAATGATTCCCTATGAGAGCCGTCTTAACTGGTCCGATTTGTGTTTTTCAAAGTCGGACCGACTTTGAAAAAGATTCCTGTACTACTTTTGTCCGACTTTGATCCTACTTCAGCCCATTGAAAAGCATTGAAGTCGGATCAAAGCCTTCACTGATCCGACTTTGGCATGCGACTTATGCTCTGGGGATCATGAAGGGGAACTCCACGCCAAACTAAAAAAAAACTGGCATGGGGTCCCCCTCCAGGAGCATACCAGGCCCTTTGATCTGGTATAGATTTTAAGGGGAACCCCCACGCCAAAAAACGGCATGGGGTCCCCCCCACAATCCATACCAGACCCTTATCCGAGCACGCAGCCCGGGAGGCCAGGAAAGGGGTGGGGACAAGTGAGTGACCCCCCTTCCTGAACCATACCAGGCCGCGTGCCCTCAACATGGGGAGTATGGGTGCTTTGGGGCAGGGGGGGGCTCTGCGCCCCCCACCCCTAATCACCTTGTCCCCATGTTGATGAGGACAAGGGCCTCTTCCCGACAACCCTGGCCGGTGGTTGTCGGGGTCTGCAGGCAGGGACTTATTGGAATCTGGAAGCCCCCTTTAACAAGGGGGCCCCCAGATGCCGGCCCCCCACCCTATGCAAATGAGTATGGGGTACATCGTACCCCTACCCATTTACCTGGAAAGAAACATGTACACAAAAAACCACACAGCTTCTTAAAATATTTTATTAAATCAGCTCCGGCGGTCTTCTCCCCTCTCTGGCTCTTCTTTCTTCAGCTCTTTTGCGGGGTCTTCCATCTTCTGAGGGGTCTTCTTTCTTCTCCTTCTCTGCGGCGTCTTCTGCTCTTTTGCCGGTCTTCTCCGCTGTCCTCTTCCCTCTGTTTTTCCTCTCTTCTTCTTCCCATGTTGACACGATGCAAACTCCTTCACGAATGCCCTCTCCGCTCTGTGCTGTGCCTTATATTGGCATGGGGCGTGACCACCAGATGATATCACTAGGAGGCCCTGCCCCATATGATGTCATAGCTCCGCCCCATGATGTGCCATCATATGGGTGGGGCCTCCGGGTTATGTCATCTGGTGGCCACGCCCCATGCCAATATAAGTCACAGCACAGAGCGGAGAAGGCATTCGTGAAGGAGTTCGCGTTGTGTCAACATGGGAAGAAGAAGAGAGGAAGAACAGAGGGAAGGGGACAGCAGAGAAGACCGGCAAAAGAGCAGAAGACGCCGCAGAGAAGGAAAAGAAAGAAGACCCCTCAGAAGATGGAAGACCCCGCAAAAGAGCCGAAGAAAGAAGAGCCAGAGAGGGGAGAAGACCGCCGGAGCAGATTTAATAAAATATTTTAAAAAGCTGTGTGGATTTTTGTGTACATATTTCTTTCCAGGTAAATGGGTAGGGGTACGATGTACCCCATACTCATTTACATAGGGTGGGGGGCCGGCATCTGGGGGCCCCCTTGTTAAAGGGGGCTTCCAGATTCCAATAAGTCCCCGCCCGCAGACCCCGACAACCAACGGCCAGGGTTGTCGGGAAGAGGCCCTTGTCCTCATCAACATGGGGACAAGGTGCTTTGGGGTGGGTACTCCCCATGTTGAGGGCACACGGCCTGGTATGGTCCAGGAGGGGGGGGGGCGCTCGCTCGTCCCCACCCCCTTTCCTGGCCTGCCGGGCTGCGTGCTCGGATAAGGGTCTGGTATGGATTTTGTTGGGGGGGGGACCCCACGCTGTTTTTTCGGCATGGGGTTCCCCTTAAAATCTATACCAGACCAAATGGCCTGGTATGCTCCTGGAGGGGGACCCCATGCCAATTTTTTTTTAAAAAAATATGGCGTGGAGTTCCCCTTCAAGATCCCCAGAGCACAAGTCGCATGCCAAAGTCTGATACGACTTTGATCCGATTTCAATGCCTTTCAATGGGCTGAAGTAGGATCAAAGTCGGACAAAAGTAGTACAGGAACCTTTTTCAAAGTCGGTCCGACTTTGAAAAACACATGTCGGAGCAGTTAAGACGGTTCTCATAGGGAATCATTGTTTTTGTGCCGTAATGCAACTTGTGCTCTTCATGTCGGTCCGAGATTCGGACTAGTGTGAACCCAGCCTAAAGGTGTGATGCCTCTGGTTTACTACAGGCTGGTTTCCACTTTTCATTAATTGTCCTTTAGGCTGGATTCACACCTATGCATTTTTAGTGCTTTTTGCATTTTGCAGATTTGCCCTGCAGAACGTGTTCCACAGGAAACCATCTTAAGTGAACTACAGTGCAAATCTGCAAAATGTAATAAGCACTAAAAATGCATAGGTGTGAATCCAGCCTTAAAGTGGTTGTGGTTATATTTTATTTGACTTGTAAAGCAAGGAACTGAAGAACTTTACACCTAATGGAACTCTTCTGGTTCAAGTAGATGTCAAATTAACAGCTAATGCATTTTGGGGTAAGTACCACCTTCTTCAAAGCAGAGTTTGCTCTGAAGAAGGGGGTACGTCCCTCCAAACACATCGGATGTTAATTTGACATCCACTTGAACCAGAAGAGTTCCATTAGGTGCAAAGTGCTTCAGTTCCTTGCTTTATAAGTAACGCTGTAACCACTTTCGCTTTTGTAAGTATGTACTATTTTTTTCCTGTAATAAAGTGCTGTTGACAATGCACTAGGCATTGGCTCCCTTTGGTTTTATTCTGTTTATACAGTTGCAAGATTCCCCAATCTTAAGAGGGCTGCATTGGCTTGATCTTCCAGTCTGGGTCGTGCAATGACAGACAGTGACAGTCTGTTCTATTTCTCTGGAATCCTTTAGCGCTATGGCGTCAAAATATTATTCTTGTGCTAAATATATATAGTTTTTTTTCCTTTTCTTTAGTCAATTGTAAAATACTGCATATGAATGGTTTGTATTAGCATATGCAGCCACCAGGTGGAGCACTTGTCTCCATTTTACATGTTTTCCAGGCTATATTATACCACATTTGATACACACACACAGCATCAAGTGTATAGTCTGTACCAGAACTAATGTATGCACAACCTGTTAATCCACCAGCCATTTATGCCTTCACAAGTTACCATTATTGCAAGATCAATGTACAGTATACTGGTAAAATGCGTATAGGTTGCCGGTTATTAATAAAATATGCCTGTTACTTTGGAATACAAGGTAACAAAAATGCTAATCCAACTTATGTTGACATTTTATTTTCCATGTCTCTCTTTTTACAAAATAAAGAATATGCCTTTTGATTTAATGTTCTGCAGGTTTGTAAGTTTTAATGAAACGGCCGCTGCAGATGCAGCCCTGGGCTACCTTATAGCTTTCCTTGTGCTCCTATCAACTATCAAGCTGTGGCATTTGCTGAGATTGAACCCAAAACTAAACATGATAACAGCAACTCTGCGCAGGGCCTGGGGTGATATTTCTGGATTTATCACCGTCATCCTAATTATGTTCCTAGCCTATTCCATTGCTGTGAGTATGTGGTATTATATTACTTCTGTTTTGCTTATCCATCAAGTGAAACGAGTGTGATATCTACAAGAGTAAAGAAAAAAATGTGTGCAATAGTAGAAAGACTGGTCTATAGTCTTTACAGAAACACTAGTCAACTATATTCTGATCATATAACATCAGACATACACTACAGATGTTTTCTGTGTCTACATCAAAGGTGTGGCAGGGATCCATACTGCACCCGCAAATGTCCTTTTGCTCCTGATATCCTTGTACACCAGGTTGAGTAACAGTATATTTTCACCCTTGCCTACCCCTTTTCTTATAGGTGATGTTGATCACCCCACCCTCTCCTTTAACAGGAGTCAGGGTTACTACCATTCTATTTTTGCTAAGTTAGGGTTTTCTTTTTTTTGGATTGTAAGATCTCTGACATCCTTGCATGTCTCTTTAAGAGATTTCTTGTCTATAAGGTGACATCCTCCTTCTTATAGACCACCTTGTCCCTAAGGTATAGGGTTAGGGTGCTGTTGACTGACTGGTGGTTTTTTGTGAACATTTACGGACAGTTGGCAATCCTGAGTTGTGGCAATTCCCTATTTGTTGGTCCTGCTTCATCTAACCTTTGTTTAGGTGCTGATCCCTTCAGATTCTCTTTGTAATATGGTTTCTACATCTACAGTCCTGCTCACCATTATTGGCACCCCTTCATGTTTTGCATAACTGAGTGAATGTCTTCAGAAATAAATGGAAATGTACCAAATTTATATCAGCAGGATCTTGTTATAGATACAACTTTATTGTTAACAGAAACAATTTAATGAAACCTGGAGGTTAATTTTCTAGGACGACTATATTTAAACCATGTAAAGGTAAATAAAGACTTCTGTAAGTGAGTCAATACGTTTTGTACTTCCCCACGGTTATTACCACTCGTCCTGACATCTACATCTTTGGTATAATGTTTCTCTTAGACTTCCCTAGTCGTGGATTTGTTTCCAATCTACTTCGTCCTGGTTGTTTATCCCTTAACGGTGTTGAGTCCTAACGGTTGACAGGCATTTACAAGTGTTTTTTGGTGGTCAGTCAGTTGTCGTGGGATT
>BLSH010059097.1:116958-128084 GCA_018402905.1 Glandirana rugosa | reverse complement strand
GGCCTGCTATGGGAGTTACGGGCGGCTGCAGAGGCAAGGGGCTCGGATTGGCTACGGGCACAAGTGTCATCGCTGCTGGGGGACCAGGTTCCAGAGACAGCAACAGGGCATCAGGAGATCCCACGTGCTAGGAGGTCACAGCCTCCAGAACTTTTCTCCCTCCCTGCTCCTCCCCCGAGCACGGCGCAATGGCTACAGTTCGGAGGAACGTGTCATGTCTGGCCCGCCTGCGAAGCGCACTATGGCTGGCGGCGGGCCAGGGCATGATCTCCCTGAAGACAGGACAGCGGGCGGCTCCCATTGGCCCACGGGTCAGCGTGGCGGTGATACGGTGGACTCCCCCTCTCAGGCAGGTACGGCCAGGAAGGAGTCACGGAAGGGGAAGAGTGGCAAGGCGGCTGCCAGGCCCCTCCCTATGACGGTCGGCGGCTCCAAACTGGACAGACGCCCTGCACTGGCGGTGCGGGCTGGGAGACGGAGCGAGCGGAGATCATCAGCGGCTGGCACACAGGGCCCTGTGTGCTCTACAGCACAGATGCAGCCAGAGGCAAATGGATCGGGTGCCAGGGGGTGGAGCCATCGGCACTGTTCTGCTACCTGGATGCCATTGGAGAGGCGTATAGAGTCTACGGGGGAACCGCATGGTTGAGATGTGACGAGCAGTTCCGGCAGAGGCGGGCCGTTCGCCCATCTTTGAGGTGGGACCACAAGGACATTAGTCTATGGATGCGACTTATGTCCTCAGTGCGGGCCCCGAACCAGTTTTTTCAAGGGGGAGCCAGCAGTGCAGTTACCCCTGGACAACTGTCCGTGAAGAAGTGGGGATTCTGCTGGCAATTCAACGAGGGATCATGTAAGTTTGGTGGTAAGTGCCGTTTCAAGCATGAGTGCTCCAGCTGCGGAGGTGCGCATCCTGTGTCCCGATGTTTCAATGTTTCAAGCACAGTAAGGGTAGTGCCGGGGAGTCTGCGAACAAGAGGGAGGATGCCGGTGAAAGTGGTAAGGATGCGGCCATTCCTAGATAGATACCCGGATCGGGACGCTGCTCAGCTGCTAGAGGAGGGGGTTTCGAGGGGTTGAGGATCCCTTGCTCCTTAGGAGCAGTTCCGTCTGTGTCGCGCAACTTGCGATCAGCTTTGCAGCATCCTGGGGTGGTCTCTGAGAAGTTGGAGAAGGAGGTGGCTCTGGGTCGCATGGGTGGACCTTTTGGGGATCCACCATTGGCGGAATTCGTGTTTTCGCCGCTGGGGGTGGTTCCAAAGAAGGAGCCGAATAAGTTTCGGCTCATTCACCACCTGTCCTTTCCAAAAGGGGAGTCGGTAATTGATGCGATTGCAGCGGAGGCGTGCACCGTGTTGTACACCTCGTTTGACGCGGCCGTGTGTTGGGTTCGTCGGTATGGGAAAGGGGCATTGATGGCTAAATGTGATATTGAATCTGCGTTTAGATTGCTCCCGGTGCACCCGGATAGCTTCCGTTTGCTTGGTTGCCATTGGCAAGGGAGCTACTACGTGGATAAGTGTTTGCCTATGGGTTGCTCTATTTCTTGCGCCTTGTTCAAGACCTTCAGCTCCTTTGTGGAATGGGTAGTTCGGAAGGTTTCTGGACTGAATTCCATCATCCATTACCTGGATGATTTTCTTTGCGTAGGGCCGCCTTCTGATAGACAGTGTGCAGTGCTGCTAGCCACTTTGCAACACATAGCCGAGTGCTTTGGGATTCCTTTGGCCCCGGATAAAACGGAAGGGCCATCCACAGTTCTTCAATTTTTGGGCATTGTGATCGATTTGGAGGCCATGGAATGCCGCCTCCTGGAGGACAAGGTCGTGGCTCTCAAGGCCGAGATTCGTGCAACAATGGGACTACACAAGATTCGTCTTCCGGCACTGCAGTCTTTACCGTATTATTCCCATGGGCAGGGTGTTTTGTCGACGGCTGTCGGCTGCTACAGCGGAAGTGCGATTACCCTCGCATTTTGTGCGGCTCACCAGAGACCACAGGGAGGACCTGCGGGTGTGGCATATTTTCTTGGAAACGTTCAATGGTCGGTCAGTGTGGATGTCTGGTCCAGTGAGTAACGTGGACTTGGAACTTTTCATGGATGCGGCGGGGTCCACAGGTTATTGGGCTTTTTACCAAGGTCATTGAAGCGCGAGTCCATGGCCGGACTCTTGGGCAGGAGCGGGTTTTTTCCGCAACTTGGTTCTACTGGAGCTTTTTCCGATGGTACTGGCGGTGGAGATTTGGGGTGAGTCATTCCGGGACTTGAAAATGCGCTTGAATTGCGACAATATGCAAGTGGTTCAACACATCAATCGGGTTTCAGCATCATCGGAACTGGTTGTGCGATTGCTTCGGCACCTGGTGCTGCGATGCCTCCAATTGAATATTTACCTGTACGCTGTTCACCTTCCTGGTGCTGACAATGAGTTAGCTGACGCATTTTCTCACTTTCAGTGGGACAGGTTCCGGGAATTGGCCCCATCGGCGGAACAAGAGGGAGTGGCTTGTCCGGATTGGCTGTGGGAGATTGCCTTGTGGCTGTCCCAGGATGGATCAGGCGGTCTGTGAGTGAGTCTACTTGGTCAGCTTACGTTAAGGTATGGAGGGAGTAGTTTGTGTTGGTCCAGGAAGCCAGTGTTGACATGGAGGGCTCGTAGGGGAGGTTAGTGGTAATTTATTTTGTGTCTAGGAATCTGGAGAAGGGGGTGTCCCTGGCAGTTGTGGAGCGTAAGTTAGCTGGCCTGGTGTTTCTTTTTAAGCTCCAGGGCATTTAGGACTTTACTAAGGATTTCTGGGTCTGACAGGCGGTGAAGGTCCATCTCAAGGCTCATAAGGGGCGGGACGCCAGGCATCCTGTAGTGTTTGCCAACCTAAGGGCCATTTGTGCTCAGTTGGGATCGCTGTGTGCCTCTGCGTACACGGTTGTATTGTTTTGGGAAGCCTATTCTCTTGCTTTTTTTGGAGCATTCCATATAGGGGAGCTGGTTAGTCCGTCGAGGCGGGTATGTGGGGATATGCTGGACCGGGACGTGGATTGCAGGGAGGATAGAATCCTGCTCCTGCTACGGCAGTCAAAAACGGATCAAAGGGATAGAGGTGTTCGGGTTCAGTTGTTTACTATTCCTGATTCCGCGGTGTGCCCGGTGGGAGCAGTTAGGGCATTTTGTTTGCTGCGCCCGGCGGTGGATGGGTCGTTTTTGGTGCACACGGATGGGTCCTCTGTTTCGAAATTTCAATTTATTGCGGTTTTTAGGAAGAGTCTCCGAGCAGTGGGTCTGGATGAAAAGCAATATTCCTCACACTCCTTCCGCATTGGGGCGGCCACAGAGGCTGTTCACTGTGGGTTGGATGAGGCAGCGGTGCAGCGGATAGGTAGATGGGATTCCCAAAGGTTTCGGCTTTACGTTCGCCCACATTTAGTGACAGTGTGAGGTAAGGTCAGTTATTGAAGGGGGGGGGGCTAAACTGGCTTAAGTAGGTGTTGTGGGGGGTTTTTGGCATTACTTTGGTCTCATTTTTCTCTTTCAGGTGATGGGCCGCGACCTGTATGGATCGTGGGCCACTCATATGTGTGCTGGGGAGCCAGGAGGGCAGATGTCAGGCCTCAGGGTAGGCAGCTGGGGATCCCTCGGAGGGAGGCTTGTATACGCTGGTTGGGCTTCCCGGGTATGTTGTGGAGTAGAGCTCTGCCGGAGGTGCACCGTTTTGCGCGGCTGGACCTGATGTGTTGGTCCTGCATGTGGGTGGCAACGATCTAGGGGTGCGGTCCATGTCCGAGCTCATTTTGGACATTAAGTTTGATGTCATACGGCTGTGCATGGTTTTTCCAGACATGGTTGTAGTGTGGTCCGATATTGTAGCTCGTACCACGTGGCAGCTTGCCAGGTCTGTGGAGCGGATCAATAGGGCCCGTAGGAAGGTTAATAAGGTGGCGGGCAAATTTGTAATTAGGAATGGTTGTTCGCCATGTAGAATTAGAGACCAAGACCTGGCGTTATCTCAGGGGAGACGGTGTCCATCTGGATGCAGTGTGCATCGATTTGTGGTCTCTTGGCTTACAAGATGGGATTGAACGTGCTTTGAAGGTTTGGCGGTGCACCCAAGGGTAAGGGCTTACCCCTTGGGTGCTGTTGGTCTTTGACGGTAGGATAAAAAATTCATGATAAGGAAGCGTTTGGGACACATCGGAGGTATGTGTCACTATGGTGTATTCCAGCTAACGGAGGTTTAGCCGGAATATTGAAATGGTTGCACTGCAAGTAATGTTCGTCTCCGAGTCAGTGTTCTACGGCTGGAGGCTTGGTATGGTATTAGGTATGCAGTGCGGGGTTGGAACCGAATTTAATTTTGAGGGGTGCCATCACAGACCAACATTCTCAGGGATGAATAAGTGATGCTGATATGTTTTGTTAACCACATCAGTACTGGCCACGAAAACCCCCTTCCTGTCCAGGCCATTTTTCAACTTTCAGCGCTATCACACTTTGAATGACAATTACTCAGTCATGCAACACTGTACCCATATGAAATTTGCATCCTTTTTTCACACAAATACAGCTTTCTTTTGGTAGTATTTAATCACTAGGGGTTTTTTTTATTTTTTGTGCTATAAATAAAAAAAGATTGAAAATTTTGTGAAAAATGCCTTTTTCTTTGTCTCTGTCATAAAATTTTGCAAATTAGTAATTTTTCTTTGTAAATTTTGGCCAAAATTTATACTGCTACCTATCTTTGGTAAAAATAACCCAAATAAATGTATATTATTTGGTCCTTGTGTAAGTTATAGAGTCTACAAGCTACAGTCAGGTCCATAAATATTGGGACATCGACACAATTCTAATCTTTTTGGCTCTATACACCACCACAATGGATTTGAAATGAAACAAACAAGATGTTCTTTAACTGCAGACTTTCAGCTTTAATTTGAGGGTATTTACATCCAAATCAGGGGAAAGGTGTAGGAATTACAACACTTTGTATATGTGCCTCCCACTTTTTAAGGGACCAAAAGTAATGGGACAGATTAACAATCATAAATCAAACTTTTTAAAAGTTGGTTGCAAATCCTTTGCAGTCAATTACAGCCTGAAGTCTGGAATGCATAGACATCACCAGATGCTGGGTTTCCTCCCTGGTGATGCTCTGCCAGGCCTCTACTGCAACTGTCTTCAGTTCCTGCTTGTTCTTTGGGTATTTTCCCTTCAGTTTTGTCTTCAGAAAGTGAAATGCATGCTCAATCGGATTCAGGTCAGGTGATTGACTTGGCCATTGCATAACATTCCACTTCTTTCCCTTAAAAAACTCTTTGGTTGTTTTCGCAGTATGCTTCGGGTCATTGTACATCTGCACTGTGAAGCGCCATCCAAAGAGTTCTGAAGCATTTGGCTGAATATGAGCAGATAATATTGCCCAAAACACTTCAGAATTCATCCTGCTGCTTTTGTCAGCAGTCACATCATCAATAAATACAAGAGAACCAGTTCCCTTGGCAGCCATACATGCCCACGCCATGACACTACCACCAACATGCTTCACTGATGAGGCGGTATGCTTTGGATCATGAGCAGTTCCTTTCCTTCTCCATACTTGTCTCTTCCATCACTCTGGTACAAGTTGATCTTGGTCTCATCTGTCCATAGGATGTTGTTCCAGAACTGTGAAGGCTTTTTTAGATGTTGTTTGGCAAACTCTAATCGGGCCTTCCTGTTTTTTTTTTTTTTAAACATTAGTTTTTATTGAGTTTTTTCAACAATACAAATGTAAACAATGAGAAGATATACAGGAAATCTGCAAACTCCCAGTAATACAAAAAATCTCTTGTTTTCCTGTACAGTGGCAATTTGAAAATAGATTTTGCATCATAAAATCATTAAGACAGTTCTTTTTATAAAACTATTTTGCATAGGGCACTGGGGCGAGACATGAAGAGAGAGGTGAACAGTAGGTAACTCTTACAACCCAAATTTAACAGCAAGGTTTATGTAAGTGAAAAGGAAGGGTAGGGATAAGAGAAAAGAGATAAAGAAAAGAAGAGAAGGAAAAGAAACAAGTACGCCATATGAATAGTACAGACGTTGAGCCAGAGAGGTACTTCGACATCTGTGAGACCACTTTTAGTTTTATGAAAACACATTAGGTATCATTGAGCTGTTCCCTCCAGACTTCCCAATGCTTGTTGAATATTTTGCATTTTTCCAAGTTGTTGATTAGAAGGGATTCATACGTGTAATGGGTATGGACAAGAGGTAAAACTTCTGAGAGATTTAACACTTTGTCAGACTTCCAGTTCCTGGTAATTAACGTTTTTGCTGCAAGGAAGATATGTGTGGTGACAGCTCGGAAGTCTGGAGTGAAGTTCTCCATGCCCAGTCCCAGGAGAGCCAATGCCGGGTCTGGACGTTTGAGACACCCTGTGATTGAGGAAATTTTTCTAAAGAGACTGCTCCAGAAGCTGGTAAGGCTCTTACAACTCCAAAAGACATGTGTAATATTTCCGATCTCTCCACATCCTCTCCAACAAAGTGGGGAGCAGCTCTTGCAAAATTTGGAAATTCTAAGGGGGGTGAGGTACCACCTCAGAGTTAGTTTCTGGTAGGACTCCCAGTGATTTATACATTTAGATGACTTATATATTATTAGAGCGGCTTTGCGCCATTGTTGGGATGTGAAGGAGCGGTTTAGATCAGACTCCCATTTTAGGTGGTGTGTGGACTTAGAGAACGATAGTTTTTGATGGGGGAGGTTGTAAAAGAGGGAAATTCCCTTTTTCTTTTGTGTGGTATCGGTAAAGAATTCCCATGCTGACTTGTGCAGCTGAATTTTGTATGTCTTCAAGGGGTGAAGGAGATGGGAAATTTGGTTATGCATCTAATAATCTGATTGTGGAAGAGCAAATTCATTAGACAATTCCCGGAAGGGCTTCAGCTTTCCCCCACTATATAAGTGGGAGACCTGTGTAATTCCCCCAGCAACCCACCGTGAGACATCTAGATTGGGTATCAGTTCTGAGATAATACTTAAAGGGATAGGAATGTCGACTGACTGACCTGGGGTCGTCTCCAATTTATAGAGTCTCCTCCAAGCCATAATAGTGGCTTGGATGGTTAAGGGAAGCTGATGGAGCGAGTGGAGTTTCCATGCATCAGCTAGTAGGAAAGCAACAAGGTTTCTAGAAGGGATCATGTCCTGCTCCGCAGCCCTCCAGGGGACCACACTAGCCAAGTTGAACCACGAACGGAGTTGTGTGAGTATCGAGGCGTGATTATAGTCTTGCAACTCTATGTAGCCCATACCTCCTGCTGTTCTGTGTTTAATTAATAATGCTTTGGCACACCTAGGGCATTTAGATTGCCAGATATAGTTTTTTAAGAGGGTCTCTAATGTCTTCAGGTGAATGGGCTTGAGTGGTATGGGCAATGTGCGAAATAGATACAGGATCTGCGGAAGTACCAGCATCTTAAAAGAAGCCAGTCTTCCCATCCAAGAGAGTTCTACCTTGGCGTACTTCTCCATATCTTTAGTAATCTTTTCGATTAGAGGTGGAAAGTTAGCGTCTGCCAATTTGGCAGGATCGTCTGTAATTTTAATGCCCAGGTATGGGATGCTGTTTTTAGCCCATGAATACGGGAACAATGTCTTTAATTTGGTTTGGAGTTGTGAGGGTATTGCTATGCTTAATATCAAGGATTTGGAGTTTACTTTGTAGTAGGATATTCAACTAAATTTTTCTAGGGTGCTGTGGACATGCGGCATGGAGTCTTCTGGGGCAGATATAAAAAGGATGATGTCGTCTGCAAATAAGTTGATGTGGTGAGAAGTTTTGTTTCTTAGTGTAACTCCCGAGATATAAGGGTGGGACCTAATCTTTTCTGTAAGGGGCTCGATGAGGAGATTAAAAATGTAAGGGGAGAGGGGGCATCCCTGCCTAGTCCCGTTAGTGATTTTAAAGTGTTTAGATAGGGCATTGGAAGTGAACACTTGGGCACAGGGGGATGAGTAGAGCGCCAGGATGGCCGATAGTATGGACCCATCAAGGCCAAACTTTGTCAAGACTTGTTTCATATATCCCCAGTGGATCCTGTTGAACGCCTTCTCCGCATCCAAAGATAGGAGCAGAGAAGGAATCCGACAGGATCGTACATGCTGGACCACATCCAAGACTCTCCTGGTAGCGTCAGAGGGTTGTCTTCCAGCAGTGAAGCCTGATTGATCAGGATTGATGAGCTCAGAAATGACTAACATAAGCCTGCGTGCCAAAATTTTTGCATACAATTTAACGTCCGAATTGAGCAAAGAGATTGGTCTATAGTTGGAAGGTATGCTGGGGTCTTTACCTGGCTTCGGGATAGTGACAATATATGCTTTAAGCATCTCCGAAGGGAATGATTCTGAAGTTATGACCCGGGAGAATGTGTTTACTAATTTGGGGGCCAACACAGTGCGGAAAGTCTTATAGTACTTGTTAGGAAGACCATCTGGACCAGGGGATTTACCCTGTGGTAGGGATGTGATAGCCTTTAGGACTTCTGAGGGTTGAATAGGTGCGTTCAGTTTGGTCAGTTGGGTCTCTGAGATGGTTAGGAGTTTAACGGACTGAAGGAACGTTTGTATTAACTCATTACAGGGTTGATCTGTTGCAGGATCTTCTTTAAGGTTGTAAAGGGAGGAGTAGAAATCCGCAAATGCATCAGCAATGGCATCTGGGTCTACTATCTTGATGTGGTGCGGCTGGTTGTAAAGGAAGGGGATCCTGGAACGAGCACTCCGTTCCTTCAATCTAGCAGCCAATAGTTTGCCTGCGCGATTGTTGGACGAATAGTGGGACAGTTTAAGTTTGTCTACATATTTACTGTACTGCTCCAGGAGCAAATTCCTGAGATCAGTATGCAATTTCGTCAACTGGGCGGCCAGGTCTGCTGTTGGGTGGGTTCTGTTTTGGAGTTCTACCGCTTTAATATTTGCTAGAATATCGTCTAAGTTGCGCTCTCTTAGCTTCTTTTCTCTAGCACTCAATTGCAATAAAATACCCCTAATGAAGGCTTTGTGAGCACACCACAGAGTGCATGGGTTTGCAACGGATCCTTCGTTGGTAGCGAAGAATTCATTAAGATGTTTAATAATCATGTCTACATGTTTAGGGGAGTGAAGTAAGCGGGGGTAAGCACGCCACATCATAGGTCGATTCAAGGTGTGTCCCTCCACCATCGATATTGATACAGGGGCATGATCGGACCATGATATATCGTGGATGATGGAGGAGGACACCTTTGGCAAAACATTTCTATCAACAATTATCATGTCAATGCGCGGGTATGTATTATGTCTGGAGGAGTGGAAAGTGTAATCTCTTAAGCCAGGATGCTGGCACCTCCAAACATCATACAACCCTTCATCATGTATTAAATTCTGTAGTGAAGGAGGAGGACGCTTTGTCACCGCTGTGGAGTCTATGTCAAAGTCGTTAGTGATGTTGTAGTCTCCACAGATGACCAAGCCTCCCTCCCTCACTTTGTTAATTTTCTTAAACAGTCTTTTCAGAAATCTCAGTTGGTGCTGATTAGGTACATAAGTATTGACTATTGTGAAAATTCTGTTGTTGAAAGATCCAATGAGGATCAAGTATCTGCCTTCTTGATCTGTGATGACTTCCTTCAGGGTGAAGGAAACAGTGTTCCTGATTGCAATAAGAACTCCTGCACATTTTTTCTGTGCTGAGGCTTGATATACATGAGAGAAGTTAGGATGCTGGCATTTTGGAGGGTTCGAAGACAGGAAATGTGTCTCTTGGACGCACAACACGTCCGCTCGCAGTTTGTTGGCCTCTCTCCATAGTGATATTCTTTTGGCTGGGTGGTTCAGGTCATTTGCATTTATGGAAAGAACATTAAGGGCCATAGGAGTGTGGGGGGGATACAGATAACATTTTGACCCATATGGTGTAGTCACTCACCTTCCTTAGGTTGGGCCAGATAGTGGCTGCTTGACAGAGTGTGGAGCACAGAGCCCTGAGGAACCAGTCAGTCCAGGGACAGCGGTGATCATCAATACTCATAGGCGTACAAAGAGAAAAACAAGAACGTATCGGAAAAATGGCATAACAAGCAAGTAACAAAAGTAAAAAAAAGGGAACCATAACGGATCCGAAGGCAGATATTCTGCTCAGCAGTATGGGGGGAAAGTCCGTGAACATTACAATCCACAGCACTGAACTTTGTAGGTTTCATGTTGTAGGTTTTCAAGCCCGAGATGACTGGGCCGATTGCTTTTTGGACGATTTTTTACGTGACACTACCTGCCACTCATCACTGGTGTTTACCTTGGCTGGAGGGTGCGGGGCATCATTTGGATGATCTGGGAGTATCCCCCATTTGGTTAAGAGAGCGAGGCCTTCTTCTAATGAGAAAATCGTGGTAGATTCTCCCTCTCTTGTGATGGTCAGTTTGGAGGTATAGCCCCATCTGTATATGATGTTATGATTTCGCAGGGCTTTCGTAATGGGCACAAGCGCCTTTCTTTTTGGCATTGTGAATTGGGAGAGGTCCGCATAGAGCTGAATAGCAGAGTACCTTTCATTTGGGCAGGTGTTCTTGCGGAAGGCCGCCATGAATTTCTCCTTCACATGATAAAAGTGCACTCTCATTAGTATATCGCCTGGAATGTTTTCTGGTAAATGGGAAGGTTTGGGTAAACGGTGGATTCTGTCAATGACCAAGTCCGGCTGAGGCAACTCTGGTAAGTATTCCTGCATTAGGTCTGTGGCATATTGTAGCAGCTGGCCCGGTTGGACAGATTCTGGGAGGCCCCTGATTTTAATGTTGTTTTTGCGTGACCTGTCCTCTAGTGGATAGAGACTGTGGTGTAATGCTCTATACAACCAGAGGAATGTGTCGAGTGATGTGCGACTGTACTACCTTACGTACTCCTCGAAATTCCCTCTTTATGTCCTCGAGCCACCATCTCACCTAGTACACCTTTTCTTTTACCCCCTCATACGTCGGAGAATGATGAGTGAACACCTGAGAGTATTACTAGTCGGACTACTCCATCGCACCAACTCTAGTTTTCAGCGTCTGGATCTCCTGTCCAGTGCGTTTTTGTTGTAATTTTAGTCCCCGGAGGGTCTT
>BLSH010059097.1:79642-108485 GCA_018402905.1 Glandirana rugosa | reverse complement strand
CTGCACCTTGTGATTGAATCTGGAAGCCATGAGGTCCACATCTGGCGTGCCCCACTTGTGGCAAATCTGGCGGAACACCTCTGGATGTAGGGACCATTCCCCCTGATCCAGCGTCTGGCGACTGAGAAAATCCGCCTGCCAATTTTCTACGCCCGGAATGTAAATGGTGGAGATTGCCGGCACGTGAAGTTCTGCCCACCTCAGAATGTGGACCGCTTCCGCAGCTGCTGCTGAGCTCCTCGTTCCGCCCTGATGGTTCATGTACGCCACCGCCGTGGTGTTCTCCGACTGAACCCGAACCGGGAGGCCGCGCAGCCTTACCGTCCAGTGGGAAAGGCAGAGCCTGATCGCCCTCAACTCCAGCACATTTATCGGAAGGCGGGCTTCCTGTGCCGACCAACGGCCCTGAGCAGACAACTGCCCCAGGACTCCTCCCCAGCCTGATAGGCTGGCGTCCGTCGTGACTATCAACCAATTTAGGGGTCAATGTCGACTTCTGCAGGTTGATCGGCCAGCCAAAGTCTTTCAACGAGGCCATGGTGATAGCCACATTCTCCTCCAGGGCCGAAGCAGACTCCGCTCACAGGAGTAAGTCGTTGAGGTATGCTACTACCGCAATGCCTCTCTGCCTCAATAGCGCCAGCACCGGAGCCAACAGCTCCATGAACACCCGAGAAGCCGAGGCCAGACTGAAGGGAAGTGCCACAAATTGGTAATGTAGATCCCCCACCGCAAAGCGCAGAAAACGCTGGTGCCGGGGACAAATGGGAACATGGAGATACGCGTCTCTGATATCCAGTGACGCCAGGAAGTCCCCTTGATGCAGGGCGGCCACGACCGATCGGACAGATTCCATCCTGAATTTTCGCGCCTTCACGAAGTGGTTTAGCGCTTTTAGGTCCAGGACTGGCCTGACCCCACCCTTTTTGGGCACCACAAAGAGGTTTGCGTAGAAGCCGCAGAAACTTTCCAGCAGAGATACCGGCACAATCACCCCTTGTTCGAAGAGCGTCTGAACAGCCCATAGGAGAGCCTCTTGACGCCCCTGAGGGAGTCTCAAGTTCGATGGGAAGAACCTGTCTGGGGGTAGAGTGCTGAACTCTATCCTGTATCCGGAGGACACCACTTCCTGCACCCACCAGTCGGAAATGCGGGCAGTCCACCTGTCTGCGAACCCCAGAAGTCGGCAACCCATCATGTGGAGGAGGACTTATCCTCCGTATTTTCGCTCCTGTGCTGCCAGTGCCGTTTACCGGACCCCAAGGCAGACTTGAAGGGCCTTGAGCCCTTGCCCGCTGTACCGGGCGCACGAAAAAACCTCTTCTGACCCGAAGAAGCAGGACCCTGTTTACGGCGGAACTCATGCCGCCTGGGCTCCAGGAGAAAAGTACTCTTCCCCCCGGTGAAATCTTTAATGATTTCATTCAACTGTGCCCCAAAGAGCCGACCGCCCTGAAAGAGAAGATCCGTGAGGCCCTTTTTAGACGCATGGTCACCCGACCAACAGCGTAACCACAGCACCCGTCTGATAATGACTGCAAAAACAGACATCTTAGACAGCATGAGAAGCAGGTCCAAAGCGGAGACCCTATATCAGATGGTCCGTCCGCTGTGACACCTCAAGCGAGCACCCGCAGCTCAACTCATTGTGCCACTCAGTCGCACACTCGGTAAGGGATTGCGCCACCATGGCTGACGCCAGAGCTGGTCTCATGGCTGACCCCGCCACCAGGAACAGTGCCTTGGATACCGCCTCCGTCCGCCTATCGGCCAGATCCTTAAAAGAGGGAGACCCCTCCAAGGGGATGGTCGTTGCCTTATTCAGGCGAGCCAGCGGAGGGTCCACTGCGGGGGTTGCCCACTTCTTCACAAAACTATCCTCAAAGGGATAGCGTACAGCGAAGCGTTTGGGCAAGGAAAAGGAATTCTGCGGACGCTGCCATTCCTTATAGACCCGCTGGTCAAAGAATTGATCATAGGGATAAGCCCTGGGGGACCGAAGTGGCTTAAAAGACCCACAAACGTAGGCAGTCTCCTGCGACTCCCCGGCTTGGTCCAGTCGCAAGGACGCACAGATATTGGCGATCAGGGAGGCCACCAGCGCCCTCTCGTGCGCTACAGAGGCCCCCTGGTCTTCCTCGCCATCCGAGGGCTCCAGTTCACCATCTGAGAGCTCCAAGGGGGTCCCCGTGCCCACTGAGGCCCCTTCCAGTTCAGAATCCTCCCCTGAGGAAGGAGGGGGGGGGGGTGGATGCTTTTTAGGCACCCCCTTAGCATGGCACCTCCCGGGGAAAAAATTCCCCCAATACGGACCTTAGCTGATCCAGGGGAACCAGAGGGCCCAGAGCAGGTTGCTCTTCCACCGACTCCTCCTGGGAAGAACCCGCAGTTTCAGCCGCCATTGCGCCACCGGAACACTGACAGGCCAAAAGGCCCTGACACCCCCACAATGCAGCCCCACCACTGCCCCACAGAGCAACCGGGAGACACCCAGGAGGACTGCACCCACCGCTACCAGCACCCCAGGGAGATCCCAGCTATACTTGCTGTGTATAATTGCCCTCAAGCGCTGCGTCCCAGTAGGAGTGCTTTGACCGCCAGTCAGGAGCCTACGCCGCCCTGTGCCTTCCACGCTGTCTCAGAGGGAAAGAGGGAGAAGCGGCGTCAGCCGCACATTTTCATCCACAGGCACATCAAACATGGCCGCCAAGCGGTCACAAGAGGCCAAAGCCTGTCACACAGGCCGCCACTACAGCAAAATGGCCACCAGTCCACCACTAGAGGCCAAATAGCTCACAAAATGGCCGCGGCTATGGCAAAATGGCGGCGATCCGCCGCAAAATGGCGGCGAATCACCGCATGGCGGTTCTAGCGTGGGGTGCAGAGGGGGGGTGTAGGAGGGGGCGACACCAAAACAAACAGGGGGACCTGTAGCCCTAGAACCCTCCACCGGCCGGCCTAGTCCGCCAAACGCCCAGCCCCCCTCCGCACCCCTAGGGGGGGGGGAAGGGGTCACTAACCAATCCGATGGGCGTAGCGGGTAGCCACCCGGTAGCAGACCTTCCTCCCATCTGGTGGGGAGGGATGCTGCAGGCCAAGCGCCTCTGGACGCGAGCACAGCCCGGCCACTAGACGCAAGTGGGGGTCACCCACTGGCCTCCCGCACGGAACGGGTACGATGCGGCGGACCCCGCCAAGGCTAAGGGTAGCTCACATCAGTTAGCCGTGCTGGGGAAATTTCAGGATTCGAGATATCCTCTATGCCCCAGCCAGCTACTTGAAAGCAGTCTTCATCAGATAGCTTGAAAAGCCCAAAGAAGAATAAATCTGGGGAACCGCAGGTCCCAGCAGGGAACCAGGTCTAACTCCTTGCACTAGGCATAATAAAACTGATATGCTATGCAGAGCAGGGGGGTTATATGCTGGAGTGAGGACGGCCCCCTGGGAGGGGTCAGCTTGCTTTTTTTCTATTTGCCTAGTCTACTCCTAGTAGGATGTGCATAAACCCCACTTCAATGAAGAGCTGCGTCTGTCAGTGAATGTAAGAGAAAAAATGTTTTTTCGTTTTTTTTTTGAGATTTGTATTTTAGCAAAAAGTAAGAAAAATTGTTATTTTTTGCAAAATTGTCGCTCTTCTTTTGTTTATAGCGGTGATCAGAAATGACGCAGTGGTGATCAAATACCACCAAAAGAAAGCTCTATTTGTGGGGAAAAAAAGGACACAAATTTATTTTGGGTACAACATCGCACGACCGCACAATTGTAACTTAAAACGTTGCAGTGCCAAATTGCAAAAAGTGCTCTGGTCCTAAAGTGTGAAATCCTTCCGTGGCTGAACTGTACAAAATACTTGTGCATGATGTCTATATACTAGAATGTGTGAGATTTAAAAAGCCTTCTGTAATCATGGCAGAGCAAAGCCTTAGCCAATAAAAATGGCAGCTCTGCTATGAATCGCCTTTGTTTAGCATTGTTTGTTCCAACCATCAGGTATACTGCTATAGCTGAAGCAAAATACACAGATACATAATATAATAAAATGGCAACTGGTTACATTTAATGATGTAAACATTATTATTTGACTGTCACTGTTTCTATAGAAATAAAGTACATCTAAAGATTGCTATGTGCCAATCTAAACAGGTCTCAGATCTGGTAACTGTGTGATGCCTAATAAACTGAAAAAAAAATCCTTTTAAATTTTAAATTTAAAAAATACTAAGTCAGCTAAATTCTTCATCATTGGTGTCTCACACACTCCCGTTTCCAGACACTGCAGCTCACAAAGGGAGGGCTTCAATGGCAGTCAGTTCAGCCAATCCAGAAAGCGCTGGTCAGGGCTAGATGTGACCAACTGCTAATTGACAAATTACAGGTTTGTGAGTCAGCTGTGACAAAGCTTAGGCGCCTTTCACACCTCTGCCACTTGTCCTGCGACTTGGGACTGTAAAGTCGCATGACAAGTCATACCCCATGATTTCCAATGAGTACCATTCATATCTGTAAGACTTCAAGTCGCAGCAACTTCAAAGTAGTCCCTGCACAACTTTGGTCCAACTTTGATGCGATTTGAGGTCCATAGTCTTCAAGATTAAAATTAAAATTGTGGCAAAATTGTGTGACTTTCAGGTGTGAAAGGGACCTTATAGCCTTGTCCTCTGCAACATTTTCTCACCTTACAACCTACAAGAGGGACAACGCTGCTTCTTTTTTTTTTTTTTTTTTGTAATTGTATTTTTATTGAAGTTATCAGGAAAAAAGATTATACAAAGGTATGCAGATTATGTGAATTTCACAAAATTTTCAGTACAGTAACAGAGGAGAAGACAAGAATAACAAAGACGATACATAGAAATAATTAACATTTCAAACTTGTAGGCCTGTGGAGCCTTTATCGTTATCTAAAAAATATGTCTCAAAAACCTATTGTGGCTCCATTGTAGGGCATGAAAGATGATACATAACAAAGACCGATATTGGTTCTATACCACTGAGATATGGCTATAAAGGAAGAAGAGGGGGAGGGGGGCACCATGGGCTCAGGTTAAGTGGATGTGTTGTCTGAAAATTGGGAAAGGGTAAAGAAACAGATGGTTATGGAATACTCATTTAGACTGGTAGTGAGGGGCGGGAGTTATCCCACACATCCCATATTTGTGTGAACTGGGGGAGAGAATCCTGAACTATTGCCGTTAAATATTCCATTCTACGAATATGAGCTATGGTCTGGGTTAGCTGGGATATTGTGTGGGGGGGGGGGGGGTTGGGTGACAGCCAACAAGCAGGTATAGTTTTCTTGGCAGCCAATAGAATGAGGGATATCAATTTCTTGTAGTATTTAGAGATTCCGGTTATCGGGAGGCCCAGTAGGTAGTGTAGAGGGTCTAAGGCAGGGATATGCAATTAGCGGTCCTCCAGCTGTTGCAAAACTACAAGTCCCATCATGCCTCTGCCATGCTTGTGGCTGTCAGAGTCTTGCTATGCTTCATGGGATTTGTAGTTCTGCAGCATCTGGAGGTCTATTAATTGCATATCCCTGGTCTAAGGGAAACTCTATCTCCGGGAGATCCTGTAAAAGGGACTGGACAGAGAACCAGAAGGGGTGGATCGCCGCAAAGTCCCAAAAGATATGGTAGTGTGTAGGGGCAACACTGCTTTAAATCCAGCAGCAGTCTTGCCCCTGGATCACAGGAAGCTGCATTCGGTGGACTGCACTGACAGGTGAGACTTTGTAAGGAGACTATGGTAAGAGCAGATGCACTTACAATTTGGTGCCGCAGCACTATTTTTTTAATGGGAGGATAAACTGTGGGTCTACTTACATTTTGTACATCATACATTATATAACTGGGCCAGAAGTTATGTTGTAATATAAAAATAAAACATTGCTTTCAGGTCACATTACTACTATCTAACATTACTCATTCTTTGAATTGTTACAGGCATCAGAAGAGGAAGAAATTGTGGATCTCATGCTCATGAAAATTTGTAGTTTTCTTGGTTTGAAGCACAAGAAGATGTGAACGGAGAGGTGTCATCAAGCACTTTAAAGATATACTGTAAATGTGTATATCAAAGTGTGACTCTACCCACTTGGCAAACGGAATGTTTCACAATAGGAGAGTAAGATATTTAGACAAAAAAGATGCCCTGTGTTCCTGATGCAGATCTTGGAGTCTAACACTATGATCTGACCATAAATATTACAATCTAATTGTGCAATCTCCTTTCCATTCGCCAACAATTATGCAGTGATGAATGCTATTTACAATACTTGTTGACTCGCTAGCTTATGGTATTAAAGAGGAGCTACATTCCACCTAACTCCCCCCACTCCTACCCAAAAATGAAAATCCCTAATTATAAAAAAAAAAAAACATATATACTAGCTAGCCATGCTCAAAGCAAAATGTCTTCCTTCGCCCCTCTTTTTCAGCGCGGCCATCTTTAATTGAGATCTGGCACTTGCACAGACATGCCATGAGTCACTCAAAGGTCTACAGGACCTGGCAGAGGTGCCCATGGTGTGTGTATGCATGCACAACATTTTGCAAATGGCTCCTGGGATGCCTACATAACACATCCCAGGAGGTGGTTTTTGCCTACACAGAACTTGGGTTCTCTGCCAGAGAACTGTCAGAGAGCCATGTCATTTGTGTGCATGCGCATGGGGATCTTACATCTTAGGCCTCTTTCACATGGGGCAATTACATCTGTGTCTCGGGCAGGGCTGTATTTACCCACATACGGATGCACAGGTTCTTCCATGCATACATATGCGGGCAGTCCCATTCATGTGTATGTCCCAATATGACATTGGAGTCGGTGCGTGACCCCAAACTCACGTTGGGTGCGTTTAGGGCCGTTGCACCCACATGGATGTTACATTGTGAGTATCGGTTGTGCTCGTGCAACCATTTTATCCCAATAGACCCAAAATAACGGGTGAAGTTCTGTTTTAATTGACTGTCATAATGAAAGTGGGGTCATTCATAAAGTATTGTATTTAGCGACCGTTCCATTTACCATAAGCATTTTTAATTTACAACAATGGTATATGAAGATACTGTATATACATGTGTTTGTTTTCTCTTTGTGTTCAGTGATGAACTTTGCTTGTTTGTTTGTAGGGCCACCTTTTCACTGCGAAATGTCAGCAGTTGACAGCTGCAGTAAATGCTTTTCACAAGTCCCAGAAAATGACCATGGCAATGAATATCTAGCTGTTGTACTCAAGAACTGTTTGAAGGAAATATTTGCATTGCCCATAGCAACGCTTGTAGATTTCTGGTTAATAGACCACACAGAACTTTGCTATTCATCTGTATAAATCAGTCCCATTATGTTATGTGTATCAGCCCCATGCAGTTGCTATACAACAAAGCTCAGAGAGGGGGAGGGGTAGCCAATACAGCTGTGAAGTATGTATTTCATTTGTGTATCTAGCTGGTTACCTGGAGTTCAGCTTTAAATATCATATTAATAAATACTATATTTTTTTCTGTTTAGTATAGTAAAGTTTGGGAATATTAACTATGAATATACATGTGCTAACAATAAAGTCAGTGTACTGCATCAACCTGAAACCAGTGTGCGGTTATATTTTTTGCCTTCATGATGTTTTAATTTCCCCAAGCAATCAGAATATAATGTGCATGGGGAGTATACCTTAAAGCCCAAATACGGGCAAAATATTTTTTTCTTTCATGGTGTGGGGCTGTGCCCGCACTGCACGTATTAACCGCTCTATTTTTCTAGGGGTGAGCAGAAAGCATATACTCACCCAATCCTTCAATCCTCTGGCAAACAGCACTCCCCCACAGTCTAGTGGTGGATTGTTCCTAGTCTATGGAGCCTGGTCTGGACATGATGATGTCAGGAACAGCCCACTATTCTAGATCTCTGGAGCGCAGGGGTGCTGGACCAGTCTTGTGCTGGGAGGATCAGGTAAGTATATCTCTGCTCTCCTGGCCCCTATTAAAAAACAAGCACTTAACCCATGCATTGTGGCCACAGCCCCTGCCCGCCATATAGCAATATAATGACTGCAAAGTGGTTTCATTATCCTGACTAGACGTCATATGACATCCAGCAGGATAAGCCGCTTGTGCGCGCCCGTGGGGGCATGCAGTGCGGCGATCGGTGGTGTGGTGTGTCATTCTGACACACCGCATCTCTGATCTCGGTAAAGAGCCTATGTCATAGGCTCTTTACCATGCGATCAGCTGTGTCCAATCACAGCTGGTCACATTGTAACCAGAAAGTGCTGTTTATCGGCTTTTCCTCTATTCACGCTGACAAGGCGTAGGTTGAGGAGAGCTGATCGGCTGCTCTCCTGATGGGGGGGGGGGTCTGTGCTGAAGATCAGCGCATTGATTATCAGTGCAGACCCACCAAGGATGTCCACTAGGGCCCACCAGGGATGCCCACCCGTGACCACCAGGGTTGCCCATCTGTGACCACCAGGGATGCCCACCTGTGACCACCAGGGATACTCACCCTTGACCACCAAGGGTGCAAATCAATGCCCATTAGAGTTGACAATCAGTGCCCATTAGAAATGACTATCAGTGCTGCCTATCAGTGCCATCTATCAGTGTCCATTAGTGCCACCCATTAGTGCCACCTATCAGTGCCCATCAGTGCAACCTTTCATTGCCCATCAGTGCTGCATATCAGTGCCCATCAGTGCTGCATATTAATGCCTCATCATCAGTGCCGCCCTATCAGTGCCCATCAGTGGAGAAAACGGAACATTGTATCAAATACTTTAGGTAATTTTCCTTTCCTGCCGCCAAACCATGCAGCATACTGGTGATAGAGCTCCGCCTCTTGATCACTCCCTCAGGACCAGTGAATAGCATAAAAAAGGTATAGTTAGCCACCCCCTCCCCCCCATTCTTCGTAACAAGCTACATACCGAAAGTACAGGGTGGGCCCGTATGCTGCCATGGTTTGGCATGGGGAAAGGAAAATTACGGTAAGTATTTGATACAATTTTCCATTTTCCTGACGCCAACATGGCAGCATACTAGTGATAAATAACTAGCTGACAGGGTGGGTTCTACTTGCCAGATCAATCCTCTAAATAGGATGGGACAGAAGACTGAATAGTCCTTCTTTCAATGTCCTCTGATGACAAGGTTCTTGGGCCTACTCTGTAATGGTAGAGCAGGTATGCTGGGAGGACAATGATACCTTTACAGATGCATACCATAGATGCTCTTGAATGAGCTGCCTAAGAGGCTGCAACTGCTCCGCTAGAGCGCAACGTCGTAGACGGAGGCTTATGACCCCTCACCATGGGCGTCCGCAGGTAGGGGCAAGGGGGGGCAAGTGCCCCCCCCCCCCTGGAATCAGGGATAGCAAGGTGTCTGCGCAGATTGTGAGCAGGTGCTGGAACACTCCATGTACCAGCTCCCGGCACAGGAAGGAAGATTACACTGTGGACGGCAGCCGGCAGGGCTTTCCATCGTCCGGTGTGTTAAGACAGCACGGACCTGCAGAGCCTGCAGAAGCCTGTGCCAGGTGCCTGACCTGCCAATGTTAGTTATAGACAATTCATTTCTGTGGGGGGAAGAGAGCTCTGTGCGGGGGATTGGATATGTATACTGGCATAGCACACTCCTGGAATGTGAACCCTGTACATAGCACATGCCTGGAATCTGCACCCTGTACATAGCACACGCCTGGAATCTGCACCATGTACATAGCACATGCCTGGAATCTGCACCATGTACATAGCACATGCCTGGAATCTGCACCCTGTACATAGCACATGGCTGGAATCTGCACCCTGTACATAGCACACGCCTGGAATCTGCACCCTGTACATAGCACACGCCTGGAATCTGCACCCTGTACATAGCACACACCTGGAATCTGCACCCTGTACATAGCACACGCCCGAAATCTGCACCCTGTACAAAGCACAATCCTGGAATCTTCACCCTGTACATAGAACACACCTGGAATCTGCACCCTGTACATAGCATATGCCTGGAATCTGCACCCTGTACATAGCAGACTCCTGGAATCTGCACCCTGTACATAGCACACGCCTGCAATCTGCACCCTGTACATAGCACACGCCTGGAATCTGCACCCTGTACATAGCACACGCCTGGAATCTGCACCCTGTACATAGAACACGCCTGGAATCTGCACCCTGTACATGGCACATGCCTGGAATCTGCACCCTGTACATAGCACATGCCTGGAATCTGCACCCTGTACATAGCACACTCCTGGAATCTGCACCCTGTACAAAGCACACGCCTGGAATCTGCACCCTGTACATAGCACACGCCTGGAATAAAGTCTGCCGTTTCCCCCTTTAAAATAAATAATTGCGAGTTGCGGCTAAGCCCCTCCCCGTCATGACATTGTCGAAAGGGGCGGAGCATGGGTGACCTTAAAATGATGCCCCCCCCTGAAAAAAGTTCTGCGGACGCCCATGCCCCTCACCCTATATGCACAACCAAGCCTGGTAGGGTCCATGCACCCTCACCCTATATGCACAACCAAGCCTGGTAGGGTCCATGCACCGACTCTTCTTCCTTGATGATTTCCAGCTGGAATGACAATAGGCTTATCAGATGATCTAAAAGGAGCAATTGTGGACAGGTACTTCTTTAAAGCTCTGAAAACATCCAGTTCCTGTGGCTTTCCTGTGCGATGTTCTGGGAGGTAAGGTAAAGCCCAGATGTCTGCTAAATAGAGGGCTGTTTCTACCTTTGATACAAGATGATCTACAAGCCACAATTCTACTCTTATTGGAAGGAAAACAATATGTATTTTTTATTTTTATTTTTTTGAAGCTCTAAGAGCTTGAATCTCAGACAACCTTCTGCTTAAAGTTCTTGCAATAGATATTGCCTTGCAGGTAAACCTAAACCAAACACTGCTCTATTGGAGCAAACGGTCAAACTGACAGCAACACCCACAGATCTCACTGGAAAAGACTCTTTTCCTTGGTGACCGAATCCTCATAACTGCCTTCAAAAGTCGTGCTAATTGAAAGATTCTTGGCACGTTTAAATTTGTTATCGCCGCTATAGTTGACCCTGGCAAGCCCAATGATGTTCGGGTAAGACGAATGTTCAATCCAGCCTAGAGGAAGTAGCTGTCCCCGGAGGGGCAGTAGGATCAATTTCTCACCCTACAGAGAAAACGCAAACTTGTTCCAGATTTAGGCATAGATGTTGTAAGTAGTGTGCCTTCTAGCACCCAACAAAGTAGAGATTGCTCTGAAACAACTCTGGAGCAGTCTGAGTTCTCCAGCCTCCCCTTTTAGTGCCATCGCTTGCAGCCCCGGTCTGCATATGTGCGGAGGGGAATTGCCTTCTTTATCCTGAAGTGAATGGCCAGGGAAAACCGAGGCCTTGGTGGCCAATATGGAATAATGGATATGGCAACCATGTTATCCCTAAACAGCCTCAAGAGGAATCTCATCCTGAGAGATGTTGGGGAAAGAATATATAGGCTAGATTGCAGCCCCAAGGAGAGACCTTCTTTACTATAGGCATGGATCTTGGCAATGCTATATCCGGTCAGTGACACGGATAAAATGTATATAGACAATGAAAGGAAAAAACTCTCTCCAGACCTTTGCAATTCTTCGGCCTAAATCTCTTCCCTAAATGGAAAAGGGATTGCCATTTTGAGAGGGTAAATATCACTTTGTCTTTTTATCCATGTAATGACCTGCATGACTGCCCGGATTCACAGTTCCCTAAGGAAAGACTGAAACCAAGCAGCTCCGGGTCTTCCTCTGGTGCAGAGCAGCTACTATTATCTGCAGGCTGCTCTCCTTGCCAGGGTAGCAGAACTGAGTGGTTGAACACCGCATGCCAAGGTGCCAGGCTTCTGTTCTAGTGGATAGACTAGCAACCAGGAGGGGCCACCCGGCCAGGGTAATTAAAGTGAGTGCAAAACAGAATCTTGTGCCACCCTTATAAATATTAAAGACATTTGGCATTACCTCAGCTGCGAACTCCTCCATGCAGTCTTTACTCACCAGCCTCTTGGGCATAGGCACTGCACCACAGTCCCTGCAGGACTCTTGCTAGGGTGATGTTTCCAGGGAAGAGGAACTAAAACGTCTTCCTTGGAACTTTCCCCCTGAGTGGGAGCGGCATCCAGGCTATGCTCCTTTGAAGAACGTCCACCTTTCCCTGGCCCCTTGTTCTGATCTTGTCTGATCTTTGAGAACGTGGGCGTGCGGAGCTGAAGCACATCAAAGTAGTCCTCATGAGAGGGCACTCTTTTCCTGAAAACTTACCAATACGGTGGTCTCCACACTAGTTGTTGAGGGTCTTTGTATGAATGGCGACTGACTCATGATCTGTGGAGAAATGGGACGGTCAGCTGAGATGAGGATAGGTGAAAAGCGACAGAATGAGAAGGAGGAGTAGTTATAGGGGAAAAGGGTTCCCCTTTCCCTTTTTAATTATGTATACATATATACATATATGCATACATATACACATATACATACACACATCTATTTATCTATCCATATATATTTATACATACACATACATATATATATATATATATACATACATACATATAACATACACACATACACTTTTCTTTTTTTTTTTAAACATGTACCCACACACCTATATACCCATCTATATACATACACACATATGCATATATACATACACACACACATACATACACACCCCCATATCTACACATTGCCAAACCTGCAGCAGGGAGCGCCAGAGGAAGTCTGTCTGTGCAGGGACCAAAAGAGACACAGGTTGGAGCCATGTTCAGGAGTCCTACCATAAACCACCCCCAATTCCTCAAGAAGCCATTACAATGCCCAGGGAGAGAAACAAAGTCTCTTTGGGGACTTTTTCCTGTACTAATGGAAAAAATGTGAATTTGCCCCAAACAAAAATGGCGCCGGCTTCCCGGCCGGCCATCGCACGTGTGCGAGTCGGCGCCTTCCAATAACATCAGAGTGCGCCTCCCTTTCTAGAAAAACAGAACCCGACGGCAGCGCTCACCCTAAAGGGGTACCAAGACACATCAGATGGCAAGGAACCGAGTAATGTAGATGGGAATAAGCCACTGAAAGAGGAGAGAAAACAAATGGCAAAGACAGTGAAAAAGATATAAAGGGAGACGTAGGCAAAAAACTAAAGGTGACCCTGTATGGCACAAGGGCTAAGAGAACGAAAGAAAGCATACCTGGCCCCTCCATATTCCACAAGTGCTGCAGTCACAGATTTTTAAAAGCAGATTTCGTTCCTAAAGAGGAAACACTGCAGGGGGCCCCATAAAGACCCACAGAAGGGGCACCCAGGCTATACAGCGCATTTAGCAGCCCAAGTACTGGGTCTTCGCACTGGGAGAGGCTTGAACCCAGACGGCTACTGCTCTGAGGCAGAGGTGGGGATATAGAACTGCTTACTCTTCACTGGTGCGTGGAGGTATGAGGACAAAAAGTAGAATGGGGGGGGCAGCTAACTATGCCTTTTTATGCTATTCACTGGTCCTGAGGGAGTGGTCAAGAGGCGGAGCTCTATCACTAGTATGCTGCTATGTTTGCATCAGGAAAACGTATTTCTTTACAAAATTTTATAACAGAAACAAAGGAAAACTTTATTTATTCTTCCGTTCACTGACAGACGCAGCCTTCTTATGACACGTGGGTTATGCTCATATTACTAGGAGTAGACTAGGCAAAAATAAAACAAAAGCATAGGTTGGCCCCTCCCAGGGGGCCGTCCTCACCTTAGCATATAATCCCCCTGCTCTGCATAGCACATCAGTTTTAAATTGCCTAGCGCAAGGAGTAGACCTGGTTCCCTATGGGATCTGCGGTCTCCTGAAGATTTTTTCTGATGAAGACTGCTATCAAGAAGCCGGCTGGTGGTATAGAGGATATCTAGAATCCAAAAACGTTCCCCAGTCCTATGCGAGCTACCCTTAGCGGGGGCCCGCCACATAGTGCCCGTTCCATGCGGGCAGCCAGTGGCTAAAACCCACTAGAGCCCAGTGACTGGTTTTGTTCCTTTCCAGGGGCCTGGCCAGCAGCATGCCTCTCTATGGGGAGGTAAGTCTGCTCCGGGTGGCTACCCGCTGTGCCCGTCGGATTGGTGAGTGAACCCCTCTTCCGTCCTAGGGGCGCGGAGAGTGGGCACCTGGGCAGCTTCTGTGGTAGCCGGCCGGTGGGGGTCCGTTAGTGGGGACACACTGGGTGGTACCCCTTTGAGGAATATCTCCCTCCCCCCCCGCAGTACCGCACCTGCACTGACCGTTCGGAGCACTGCATTAAGCGGTTCGCCGCCATTCGGTGTGGATCACCGTTCGTTCGTCTGCCGACCACACCATTTTGCTATAAGCTCTGCTTGTGTTAATGGCAGCATCCATTGTTTGGTAACCATATGTGGTTTTCAGCCTGTCCTCCGGTGGCCCCCAGTGGTCGCTTTTGGTAATACAGGAAGTGATATAAACGGAATTAGTACTTCCGGTTTCACTTGGACAATGTGGCTGACACTCAATGGTGCAGGCTCTTGAAGTGCAGTGGATTTTTGGGCATTGCTCATTCCAGTCATAGTGCTGAGGCATTTAAAACAGCAAGTATAGCTGGCTCTCCCTGGGTGCTGGTAGCGGTGGGTGCAATCCTCCCTGGTCTCCCTGACTGATTGGTGGGGTAGAGGTGGTGGTCACACAGTGGGAGTGCCGGAAGGCTGGGATGTCAGAGGTCGGCAAGGCTATGGCAGGTGTACCTGCGGATCAACAATCCACCCCAGGCAGGGCCGGTGCAAGGATTTTTGTCCACACAGGCGCAGGTGCATTTTGGTGCCCCCCCCATCCTAAACCACCCTCTTTCCCCTCCACAATACATCCCCCCACCCTCATATGGTAACCCATCTACGGCTAACCACACACTATACAATCTGATTGTACAATCCTCTTAGATTTATTAACTCCAGCTAACACTTTAACCGGTTACAGCAACAGTTTTTTTTTCCTTTTGGGATAAAGGTTTTACATAAATAAAAGCCGATCATTCTAAGCACCCTGTTGGTGGTAAAGGGTTTATTTCTTTCCTCTAACTGCTACATCTGCAGGATAGGTTGTTCTGTTAAATAAACAACAGAGTTGCATTATACAGGGCCACCAGAGCAGTATACAGGGCCACCAGAGCAGTATACAGGGCCACCAGAGAGCAGTATACAGAGCCACCAGAGAGCAGTATACAGGGCCACCAGAGCAGTATACAGGGCCACCAGAGAGCGTTATACAGGGCCACCAGAGAGCAGTATACAGGACCACCAGAGAGCAGTATACAGAGCCACCAGAGAGCAGTATACAGGGCCACCAGAGAGCAGTATACGGGGCCACCAGAGCAGTATACAGGGCCACCAGAGCAGTATACAGGGCCACCAGAGAGCAGTATACAGGGCCACCAGAGCAGTATACAGTGTTTGTGGAATACATCCATGGACCCTGAAAAGTCCCAGCAAATTCATGAACATTTTTACTTTCACTTTCAGTAAAGCTGCACTCAGTGCACTGCAAATGTGCAGAACAGGTTTACAGCACGGAATTATAGAGTTTGGAACTCACATGAGGAGAATATGCAGTCTGCCAGTGCCATCCGTCCCCTGTTATCTTCAGTCTGCCCCAGGGTGAGCCCTGATGTCTGCTGGGCAGGAAGCAGTGACTGGGGCTGCAGTGTAGGGTTGTTTGCCTGCTCTGCCCCCCTTGTCCCAGGCCGCCCGTGGCTCCCTCCTGCATGCTATCAGGGTGGAAGGGCCCCCAACTAGCCACCCCCCTCACCCCCACCCCCGCCGCCAGCGCGGGCGGCACTGTCCTGACACCACACACCCCCGGCACTTACTGTGTGGAGAGGGCGGATGGAGGTCGGGTCCTCGGGTTTCCTCTTCTTTGCCAAAGCCCTAGGCATCCAATATGATCGCCTGTGGCTTTGGGCAATCAGGAATAAGGTTTCATTGCAGCTAGGTGAGGGATACCTGGGTTTGGCGCCCCCCCTGGCCTGGCGCCGTAAGGCAGCTGCCTAAGCTGCCTTATGGTGGCGCCAGCCCTGACCCCAGGAACCTTGGTGTCCTTGGAACAGCTGAGGGCGGTATTTGGGGACTTCTTTCCCCGGGCGGGGGAACCTGGTTCTGGGGGGCCCCAAAAAACGCCCACCCCCCTCATTCCTCAGGGGAGGATTAGGATCCAGAAAGCACCTCAGTGGTCACACCTGTGGATCTATCAGAGGGTGAACTGCCCTCAGAAGGTGAAGGTGATCAGGAGGCTCCTTTTTCGCGTGATAAAGCGATAGTGGCCGATCTGATCACTGATAGCCGCGACTCCATGTGGCTTGACCAAGCAGGGGAGTCACATGAGTCCACATATACTTGTGGGTCACTTAAACCCCCTAGGTCCCCTAGGGCTTACCCTTATGATCAGGTGTTTGAACAGGCGGTGTTCAAGGAATGGCTGCAGCCATCAAATTCCTTTGAGGATAGCTTTACTAAGAGATGGGCTTCCCCAAAGGTGGACCCCCCAGTGGCCCATCTGAATAAGGCAACGACCATTCCCTTGGAGGGGTCTCCGTCTTTTAAGGAGGTGGCCGATCGCCGCAAGGAGGCAGTGTCTAAGGCACTGTTCTTGTTGGCTGGGTCAGCCATGCGGCCGGCGCTAGCGGCTGCGATGGCGGCATAATCTCTTCACGAGCACGCTGCCACAATGCACACTGGTTTAACTTGTGAGTGTGCACAGGCTGAGGTGCAGCGGGCACAACATTTGGAAGAGGGTCTCCGCTACATATGCCATGCTGCTTTGGAACTTCTTCCCATATTGTCAAAAATGTCTGTTTTTGCAATTGTTATCAGGCGGGTGCTGTGGCTCCGCTCTTGGTCGGGCGACCAGGCTTCAAAGAAAGCTCTTGCAGATCTTCCCTTTCAGGGAGGGTGTCTGTTTGGCCCACAGTTGGATGAAATCATTAAGGATTTCACGGGAGGGAAGAGTACTTTCCTTCCAGAGAGCGGCGGGATTTTCGCCGTAGGCAGGGCCCTGTTTCTTCAGGTCAGATGAAGTTTTTTCAGGCACCCGGCTCAGCGGGTAAGGGCTTCAAGTGCGGTAAGGCTTCCGCTGGGCCCAGTAAAAGGCCCTGGCAACATAAGTCTGAAAAAGCGAAGGATAAATCAACCTCCACATGATGGGTTGCCCCCACCCGACTCACGGGTGGGGGGCCGGTTGCTGGGGTTTGCAGACAGATGGACTGCCCACATCACCGATTGGTGGGTACTGCAGGTGGTGTCCTCCGGGTACAGGATAGAATTCATCTCTTTGCCCCCAGAAAGGTTCTTCCCTTCAAACTTGAGACTCCCTCAGGGGCGTCGGGAGGCGTTTCTAGGCGCCGTTCGGGCGCTTGTCGAACAGGGGGTGATTGTACCGGTACCCATGGTGGAAAGATGTCACGGGTTTTACTCAAACCTCTTTGTGGTGCCCAAAAAGGGCGGTGTCAGGCCAGTTCTGGACCTGAAGGCATTAAACCGCTTCGTAAAGACGAAGAGATTCAGGATGGAATCCATCTGCTCGGTCGTGGCCGCCCTGTATCAAGGGGAATTCATGGCGTCCCTGGATATCAGGGACGCGTATCTCCATGTTCCAGTTTGTCACAGTCACCAGCGTTTTCTACGCTTCGCAGTGGGGGACCTGCATTACCAGATTGTGGCACTTCCCTTTGGGTTGGCTTCATCTCCCCGAGTGTTCACCAAGGTGGTGGCCCCGATGCTGGCGCTGCTGAGACAGAGAAGTATCACGGTAGTAGCATACCTCGACGATTTACTCCTGAGAGCAAAGTCTGCTGCGGCTCTGGAGGAGAACGTGACAATTACGGTGTCCACGTTAGAGGAGTTTGGTTTGCTGATGAACCTGCACAAGTCATTGTTGACTCCATCCTGCCGGCTGGAATACCTGGGTTTGATTCTGGACACGGTGCAGGCAAGGGTGTTTTTACCACCAAACAAGCTCCTGACACTTCAGGCAGCAGTGCGAACGCTGTTATTACGCCAGTGGTCCTCCTTATGGTTCTGTATGCGAGTGTTGGGCTCATGGTGTCGACTTTCGAAGCGATACCTTACGCCCACACTCGGCTCTTGCAGAAGCGATTTTGTCACAATGGGACAAATCTCCCCTATCCCTAGACAAACTGATCAGGTTGGATCATCAGTCCCGAGGATCCCTGATTTGGTGCATTCGGGCTCCGGCCCTAAAGTTGGGAAAATGTTTTCTCCCCCTCAATTGGTCGATAGTATCGATTAATGCCAGCCTATCGAGCTGGGGAGGGGTCCTGGGTCAGTTCTCTGCCCAGGGTCATTGGTCAGTGCAGGAAGCTTGCCTTCCAATAAATGTACTGGAACTGAGAGCGATCAGACTTTGTCTGTCCCGTTGGTCAGAAAGGCTGCGAGGCCTCCCTGTCCGGGTTCAGTCAGACAATGCTACGGCTGTGGCATATGTGAACCATCAGGGCGGAACAAGAAGCTCGGCAGCAGCCGCGGAGGCGGCTCTGATCCTTCGGTCGGCAGAACTTCACGTGCCAGCTATCTCTGCAATCTACATCCCAGGCATGGAAAATTGGCAGGCGGACTTTCTCAGCCGTCGGACTCTGGATCAGGGGGAATGGTCCCTACATCCAGAAGTGTTCCGCCAGATTTGCCTCAAGTGGGGCACACCAGAGGTGAACCTCATGGCCTCCAGGTTCAATCACAAGGTACAGACCTTTGTGTGCAGAACAAAAGATCCGTTGGCGGTCACCTCGGACGCACTGGTAGTGCCCTGGGGTCGGTATCGGCTACTGTACATCTTTCCTCCTCTAAAGCTTCTACTGCGGGTTCTGCACAGGATAGAGGCAGAGGGAATCCCGACAATCCTGGTAGCTCCGGATTGGCCTCGGCGTCCTTGGTACGCCGACGTAGTACGGATGGTGACAGATGTTCCGTGGCGTCTTCCACTTCGCGGAGACCTACTGTCTCAGGGGCCCATCTTGCACCCTGCTTTACCCTCGCTGGCTTTGACGGCTTGGCTATTGAGTCCCAGGTGTTGAGGGATAGGGGTGTCTCGGACACTGTGATCCCTACTATGATTGAAGCACGTAAAAGTACCTCACGTAAGATTTATCATAGGACCTGGAAGGCCTATATTACCTGGTGCGAGGCAGGGGGTTGGAACCCCCGCTCTTATATAGTGTCCAGAGTACTGACTTTTTTGCAGCAAGAATTGGACAAGAACCTGGCGTTAAGTACGCTTAAGGGTCAGATTTCGGCCCTGGTGGTTCTTTTTCAACGGCGTCTCATTTATTGATCCATACATTTGTACAGGGGGTACGTCATGTGGCTCCTTGGATACGGTCACCTCTGGCACCGTGGGGTTTGAATCTAGTGCATTCTGTGCTGCAGAAACCACCATATGAAAAGATTAGGGACATTCCCTTGCGACTGTTGTCGCAGAAAGTGGTTTTTCTGGTGGCTGTTACATCCGCTAGGTGGGTGTCTGAGTTGGCAGCATTATCCTGCAAGTCACCTTACTTGGTCCTTCATAAGGACAAGGCGGTTTTGCGACCTTCCCCTTTGTTTCTTCCAAAGGTGGTTTCTTCTTTTCATTTAAATGAGGATATTGTTCTTCTCTCATTATCATTGTGCCCGCACCCATCGCATCCCAAAGAAGTTGAGCTGCATTCTTTGGATGTGGTGAGGGCTTTGCGGGTGTATTTGTTTTTTACAGCTTCTTTTCGGAAGTCTGATTCTTTATTTGTGCTGACGGAAGGGTCGCACAAAGGCATGGCGGCCTCGTCAGCTACCAATTCTCGTTGGATCAGGAAGACCGTGACTCATGCATATGAGATTCGGGGCAAGGTTCCCCCGTTTCCAGTCACGGCTCATTCCACCAGGGCAGTTAGTACTTCCTGGGCGTTTAGACACCAGGCCTCTGTGTCTCAGGTGTGCAAAGCGGCTACTTGGGCCTCAGTGCACACGTTTACTAAGTTTTACAAAATTGATGTTTCAGCATCTTCGGAATCTGCTTTTGGCTGCAAAGTATTATAAGCGGCAGTGTAGGTGCGATTAGCGCCGCCTGAGAGGGCGTTTTCTGTTGGGTACAGTTGTTATAGTTTGCCCACCCCTCTTGATTGGCACAGCTTTGGGACGTCCCCACGTGTCATAAGACGGCTGCGTCTGTCAGTGAACGGAAGAGTAAAAGGGATTTATTATAACTTACCGTAAAATCCTTTTCTCTGAGTTCACTGACAGACGCAGCACCCACCCCTCTGTGTTGAGTATGTACGGCTTGTTACGAACTGATGTGCTATGCAGAGCAGGGGGATTATATGCTAAGGTGAGGACGGCCCCCTGGGAGGGGCCAACCTATGCTTTTGTTTTATTTTTGCCTAGTCTACTCCCAGTAATATGAGCATAACCCACGTGTCACAAGAAGGCTGCGTCAGAAAGCTCTGTTTGTGGAAACAAAATGATAAAAATATTGTTTGGGTACAGTGTTGCATGACCACGCAATTGTCATTTAAAATGCAACAGCACTGTAAGCTTAAAATTGGCCTGGGCAGGAAGGGGGGGTGTCCTGTATAGATGTGGTTAAAAACTGTACAATTCGAGAAAACATACAGTAGGTGTCACAACTCCAATGGGGTCTGGTGACAGGTGCATACCACTGAAGTGTAGCGCACCATGAGATTGTGGACCTATGGCTGACTGCTGCTAAGTAGTACCGGCTGATACGGGAGGGAGGCCCCTAGAGCACGGACACTGAAACTCAGGGAGCTAGTGCATCGGTTTCCCCCAGGGTGCGTAGTCTAAGAACCAATGGGTGTTCACCAGAGCCTCTAGTGGTGAGGATGGATTTGGCTGCAACTGGATCTAGGTCGCGGTCCCCAGGGTCCCTTAGCTCACGCTCGGCCTGGCCCCAGGTGGTAGAGGGGAAGCAGCAGCACAGGAGCAGTAAGAATAGTCAGAAGGAAATCGAAGGGTCAGAGCAACCAGAAGACAGGGGAAACCGTAGACAATCCGAAGATCGAGGTATCAGGCAGGAAGGAATAGTCAGACAAGCCAAGAAACAGTACACGGATAAGACTCAGAGAAACCGAAGGAGACTGACACACACAAGCCAAACACGAACAAACGTTGATCAGCAATGCAGCCTTGTACTGCCAGGCTTATATCCTGTTACCAATTAATGCCTGGGGCGGAGACCAGCTGATGAGAGCCTACTAAAGCCCACAGGTGAGGGAGGCCAGCCTCTAACTGGACACATGCAGCAAGGTAGGCAACAAATAGGATCTGAACGTTTGCTGTGGTCTCAAGACAGAATGTTTACTGTGGTTTTATGACAGTAGGTTTGTTAGGTGTTCCCATTTACACAGCATTCCTCAAAATAGATTAATTAATTAAAGTGATTGTAAAGGTTCGATTTTTTTTTTTTTTTAAATAGAAAACATGTTATACTTACCTGCTGTGTGCAAGGGTTTTGAACAGAGCGGCCCTGATCCTCCTTTTCTCGGGTCCCCCAGTGGCGCTCCTGGCTCCTCCTCTTTATCGGGTGCCCCCTCAGATTCCATGGGGGCACCCGTGTGGGCAGCAGGACTGGGCCCTCCAGTGTCACTGGATTTGATTGACAGCAGCGGGGGCCTTTTTCAACCAGGGTGCCCAGGCACCCTGGGGTGCCTTCAGTGTCTTCAGGGGTGCCTTGGCAAAATATCATTGGCCATATAATTGGCCAAGGAACTGTATACAAGCCAGCGGGTGGATCAAGGCTTCCTATTAGTTACAGAAAGCCACAGGTTTTCATTGTGCACCATTACAACCTTCTAGCTGCCAGTGTCCTGACAACCAATGATGCCATTGGTCAATAAGAAGGACCCCAGGACCCCTCCCCTGCCCCTCTCGTTTAGCACTGGGGTCACATTAGCTGAGTGAGGGAGAGAAACCGAGGGAGAAACTTTTGAATACTAATCAGTACCAGTGTGCAAAGGTGTATTTACTTTGGAAGAATAAATCACCTCTAATGTTGGGTGTCCTACGCTTGTGGATGTTGCTACATTATGCAAAACTATTAGTTTAGTTTTTTTAAATTTTGGAATGGGGTGCCTCAAGATTTGTGGATTTTAAAGGGTGCCTTGACTGAAAAAAGGTTGAGAAACACTGATCTATCCAATGAGGACTCGAGACAGTGGCTGGAGCTGCTGGGCTCGTCCTTGTCGCTGGAACGGTCGGGCTCAGTTAACCACTTGACAACTGGGCACTTAAACCCCCTTCCTAACCAGACCAATTTTCAGCTTTCAGTGCTCTCACATTTTGAATGACAATTACTCAGTCATACTAAACTGTACCCATATGAAATTTTCGTCCTTTTTTTCACACAAATAGAGCTTTCTTTTGGTGGTATTTAATCACCATTGGGGTGTTTATTTTTTGAGCAATAAATGGAAAAATACCGAAAATTTTGTAAAAAAATGCATTTTTCTTTATTTCTGTTACAACATTTTGCAAATTAGTAATTTTTCTTCGTAACTTTTGGCCAAAATTTATACTGCTATATGTCTTTGGTAAAAATAACCCAAATTAGTGTATATTATTTGGTCTTTGTAAAAGTTATAGAGTCTACAATCTATGGTGCCAATCACTGAAAATTTATCACACCTGATGCACTGACGGCCTATCTCATTTCTTTTTTAACAGAAAAGTTTTTATTGTTTTCAAAATCAAACAAGAGCATAGGTAGCATACAAGTAAGAGTCACTCAACGAGCGGTTACAAATACAAATAATCCAGTAATTCGCAGTAATATTAGGCAGATAGAATTATATGAATAGCAGTCAACATAAGTGGCAGTGTCAAACACATTTATCATACAAAAAGACCGGATTAGTTACAAATACATCTTCCCCCCCCCCCAAAAGGAAGAGGGGGGGGAGCGGGCCGGCCGACCAGGTTCCCGGCGTGGTGAGAAACGCAGAGACCTGTTCCCACACTTTTACCGTAGTGCGCATGGGCGCTGTCATGTCTGGGTGAGCTCTAACACCCCTAAACACTAGGTTACTCAGGGCCGCGTACGAGCCCAGAATGGCCGCCTCTAAGTTTACCGCCGGGTTAGAAGAAGTCTGGGTAAACCACCAATGAACTGTGACCAACACCGCCGCAATAGTACTTGGGGAAATTGGGAAGGGCCAGTCCTCCCAATGAGAGGGGCATATGTAGCACCTCCTTTGCAACCCTGGGGTGGGAACCCGCCCCCGCCCATATGAATGAGTTCACTGTTTGGTCTATTTTGTTAAATATTCTAGTGGGAATGGGGACAGGAGTATGTCAAAAGACATAAAGAAACTTAGGGAGGAATGTCATCTTAATTAAATTAATTCTATCGACTGGGGATAGAGGTAACGTCTTCCAGATCTGGCATTTATTGACGAGATGTTGCAACACTGGGTAGACATTGTCATCCAGATATTTACCAGGGTCTCTCTGAATTTCGATCCCCAGATATTTAAATTTAGAGACAGGGGTGAGGGAAGCAGAGGCCGGAGGGTTTGCTAACATTGGGGAAAGAGGGAAGAGTAGGGATTTTGTCCAATTAATTTTTATCCCCGAGAAGGAGCCGTATTGGTCAATAAGTTTGAGGGCAGCCTCGAGGGATGAGGAGGCGTTAGAGAGGTAAAGGAGAGCATCATCCGCATAGAGGGAAACTTTTTCCGTTAGCAGCGTTATTTCTATACCTGTAACCTCCTCAGAGGCTCTGAGTAAAATAGCCAGAGGCTCCATCACCAGGGCAAAAAGCCCCGGTGACAGAGGGCATCCCTGTCTGGTACCCCTGCCCAAAGAGAAGGGGGAGGAGAGCAGTCCATTAGTTTGGGCTCTGGCTGAGGGATTAGCGTACAGTTGCCTAATCCAGGATATAAATTTAGGGCCGAACCCAAATCTCTCCAACACCTGCCACCGAAACTCCCACTCAACGGAATCGAAGGCCTTTTCCGCGTCTAACGAGGCGATTACTCCCGAAGAGGGCTCCGCCGCCGCATGGGAAATATGTGTATAGAGCCTCCGCAAGTTAATATCAGTTCCCTTCCCCGGCATGAAGCCCGTCTGGTCTCCATTCACCAGGGAGAGGATAACTGAGTTAAGCCTGGTCGCCAGAACCTTCGTTAATACCTTGTATTGGACGGTAGGAGGCGCACAAGTCGGGGCTCTTGCCAGCCTTGTGTATCAGGACTATGACTGCCTCTGACATAGATGGTGGGAGAGAGCCCCCCTCCAGCATCTTGATAAATAGGAGGTGTAGCTGCGGGGCTATCTGCTCTGCATGTGTTTTGTAAAACTCCACTGGTATTCCGTCTGGACCAGGCGTTTTGCCTGGCTGGAGGGAGGCTATAGCCGCTTGCACTTCTTTCAGGGTTATGGGGCTATCAAGTCTAGTTTTGGCTGAGTCCAATAGCTGAGGAAATTCAATTCCTTCCAGGAAGACACGCAACTCCTCATCTGAATAGTCCGCCCTGGAAGTATAGAGCCGTTTATAGTACTGTGTGAACAGCGAGTTAATTGTGAGAGGGTCTGTCTGCATGACCGTGTCGTCGCCTAGAATACTGCCTATGTGGGTAGTATTCGCTAAGTCTCTGGTTAACCACGCTAGGAGCCTACCAGTCTTTTCCCCCTGCTCAAAAATTCTCTGAGACTGCGAAAGGAGAAATTTCCTAGTAGCAGCGGCTCTCAAAACAGATATTTCCCTGTAAAGGGTGAGCATGTTACCATAAACTGCCTCGTCCTTACAAGCTACATACTCTGACTCCAATTTCTGGACCCTTCGTCCTGCCTCTATCAAAGCCAGCCCAGTGTCCTTATGCACCTTATTGATTACCCTCTGATAATGACCTCTGATACACACCTTAAAGGCCTCCCATATATTTTGAGGAGAGGCCTCAGCCCCCTGGTTATGAGACCAATAGACCCCAATCTCCGCCTCCAACTCTGGGGAGACCCTGTCGTCCGTGATCCAGTAACCCGAAAGTCGCCACAATGCAGTCCCCCCCGGTCCATCTAATCTAAGGGTAAGCATGACAGGAGCGTGATCCGATATTCCCCTAGGGAGAATCTCCATCTCCTGTGTCCTGGAGAGCAGGGACGTGTTAATGTAAATGAGGTCTATTCTGGAGAAGGAGGCATGCGTCGCAGAGTGGCACGTAAATTGAGCTCTGGCCGGATGCCTCCACCTCCACACATCACACAAACCATATGTCTCAGCCCAGCGTGAGAGTGAAGAGCCCACAGCAGGGTCCGGAGCAGATTTATCCAAACTAGGGTTAGGCACCATATTGTAATCTCCTGCTATAATAATCCCCGCTGCAGGATATGAGACCAGTATAGGCATGATCTTGTCCAAAATGGTCAAACTGGCCGGGGGGGGGGACATAAATCCCCACCACCACCAGCTCGAGCCTACCGAACAAAGCGTGCAGAATCACATATCTACCCTCCGGATCCAAATGTAAATCTAGAAGGGTAAATTGTAATGTCTTATGGACCAGGATACTAACCCCCCTGGAATAGGTGGAGAACGTGGAGTGGTAATAGTGACCCACCCACGGCCTCCGGAGGCCCAGCACCCTGCTCCCAACCAAATGTGTCTCCTGGAGGATGCAGACCTGGGGGGAATATCTCTTGAGGAACTCAAAAACCAGGGACCGTTTGACCTTCAAATTCATCCCTCTCACATTCCAAGATAATATTTTAAGGGACGCCATCATAATGGGAAGTTTGAAGCATTTCTCCCCCAGGCCTGCAATACGCAGGGAGGGCCACAACCATATATATCATGTGCGAACCAATCCTGGGAGTGACACATACTGCCACCTTTCTTATCTGCGGGGCCCCCTAGTGGTGAGCCAGAGTCCCCACACCTTTCATAGCAGTTAAGACATTCAGTTAAACCTGTATGCAGTAAATGAAAATGAAAAAAAGAGAAACAAAACAAAACCAAAACTTGTGCCCAGCACACATGGGTAACTATGTACTGGGGTCCCCTCAACCCCCCCCCCCCACCCCGCATCACCCCCCGAACTCTGGTGTGCTTTATCCCAAAAACAAAACGTGGCAGCCGCCATTAGGGGTTGTGAACAGCAGCACCCGGGAGTTCCAGTTCACATGCAGCTGTCCCCCTCGTATATATTAAACCGGATCAACATTCCCTGCTAAATGTTAGTTCTCCTGGAGGTCCAGGGGCACATTCTTGAACAGAAGTAAACCAAACTGTGTTACAAACAGTGGTGAGCAAAAACAGGCCGTACATAATCTGGGCCTGTGAGCTGAGGCCTCTCAAAGAGTGGGCCCCCTTCTGTGAAGGCTAGGCCAGCCATTGCATAAGGACATGGAAAAAATCAATACATCCAGGGGGGCAGATTTTATCAGAGCAAAATAAGAACCTGCCCCCTGTAAGTGCCCGCCAACACTTCCAAGCTAAGGATAAGAGAACCGTGCTGTGTACTTCAGCCTCTGGGCAGGGTTTCCACCCAGCTGGATGCTTCCTCTGGCGACGTATAAAAACGGACTGTTTCACCATCCTGTACTCTTAGCCGTGCAGGGAATGTAGTATGTTATATGTGTGTATATATATATATATATATGTATATGTGTGTGTATGTGTGTGGGTACGTATGTATGTGTGTGTACATGCACATGTATATATTATATTGTGTATACATACATTAGTGATGTATTGGGACAGACACTTGACAATCTAGTTAGGCATTTCAAAGGGGGTTTTGAAAGAGTAGACTGACCAAACCCATTGTTCTTTAGATGTAAAAGGGGAAGATAACGATGTTAAAAGGGGCAGATAACGGCCCTGTAACTGGTTATCTAATTAGGCATTTCAAAGGGAGTTTTGACAGATAATGCCTCCATGATATGTTAATGTTAATAAGAGACCACCTAGGAGTTTACAGCTGTTGACGGCTTGGGGTCATTGTCTGTCACTCTTTTAAGACAAAAGGTCGAATTAAATTGTTCACTCTTAAGTCACCCATGGGAGGGGGGAGAAAGCTGTATAAGAGAAGAGCCTGGGTTATGGAATGGGTGACAGGAAAACAGGGTGCCTCTGAAGCGGTCTGGATGATACACTATTCCTGTCATCTCTACCTCTATGTTGGATTGTGTTATCTCTTGATGGACTTTTATTCTGTCTTAAGTTATTAAATGCTTCTCTCTCTGGAAGAAACGGGTGCTGCGGAAAATTAATCATAATCATAATAATAACTCAATAATAACATTCGTTCATCCATCATTCATCCACTACTACATCACTACAGGGAAGAGCATACTGTACTTTATTTTCCGGTTGCGAAGGTTCAATTTCACGTGGTCAAAGGACCTCCGGAGCTTCTGGGTTTCAATGGAGTAGTCTGGAAATATCATCAGTCTGGCTCCCTCATGACGTAGCTCCTCAACCTTCCTGGCCTCACGTAGTACTAGGTCTCTATCCCGAAAATTCAGCAGTCTAAAGATGAATGTGCGTGGAGGAGCTCCCGTTGGCCCACGGGTAGCAGGCATCCTGTGTGCCCTCTCCACCACAAAAAAATCAGAGAACCGGGCCTGGGGCAAGAGGGAGCGCAGCAATTGCACCGTAAACGTTAGGGGATCAGTCCCTTCTATTCCTTCAGGGAGGCCCACAATACGGAGGTTGTTCCTCCTATTGCGATTTTCTGCATCCTCCGCACGTCCCTCCAGGGCCCTCACTTTAGTGCGGAGTAAGTTAATAGAGGCAGTGTGTTCCTGGAGAGTGTCCTTTGCATCTCCCATGCGGCGTTCTGCCTCTGTAAGGCGAGCGCGGAACCCATCCATATCCCTTCGGATGAGGCCGACATCCATCTGGCAGTCTGGCAGGTGTTGATGGCTAGCATTAGTGCATCAAATTGAGATTGTTCACCCAGTCCCAGGCCGCCCTCCTGAGTCTGAGAAGCCATGTTGTGGCCTGCAGTAGAAAGTGCCGGGATGCCTGTGCTACAGTAGAAAGTGTTCCTGCCCGGAGGGGTGCCGGGGATGCCTGTGCTGGCTTTTTCTTTTTCTGCGAGGAGCGGGTGCCGTGAGAAACCCCGAACCTTCCTCTGGACATACCTCGCTCCCTGAAGGTATCCACCACCTCAGGATCCAAGATTGAGGGCCACAACAGCAGGGAAAGACATAAAAAACCGAGGGTTATGCAGGAGCTCCTCAGCTACACATCCACTCTGTCGGCCATCTTGGACACGCCCCCGCCTATCTCATTTCTTGAGGCCCTAACAAGACAGGAAAGTACAAATACCCCCCAAATGACCCCTTTTTGGAAAGTAGACAGTCCAACGTATTTAGTAAGAGGCATGGCGAGTTTTTTGAAGTTGTAATTTTTTCCCACAATTCTTTGCAAAATGAAGATTTTTTTTTTCCAGTTTTTTTTTTTCCCACAAAATTGTCATATTAACAGGTTATTTCTCACGCCCAGCATATGCATACCACCAATTACACCCCAAAACACATTCTGCTACTCCTCCTGAGTATGGTGACGGTCCGACACATTTTCAGAGTGTGCACACCATAGTGGTATGAGTCCTCCTCATCGTCTTACACAAAACCCCACATTAACCACCATACGTATACGACCCGCACTCTTTATTGGACAATTATACTGTTAAAACACCCTTTTTTTTTTTGACCTTTTTTTTTTAGAAGTAAAACGTTTCTTAACACCCTTTTTTAATGTTGAAGTTTTTTGAGCGGTACGGAGAATGATTTATGCAACCTGACAGATGAAAGGTTTTTCCCCAGTAAACCCC
>BLSH010059097.1:38161-48471 GCA_018402905.1 Glandirana rugosa | reverse complement strand
CCCCATCCACCACACGCAGACGGGCAGGGAATAACATGCTGTACTTGATTCCACGGGTATGCAGTTGGGCCTTCACTTGGTCGAAAGTCCTGCGGAGGCGCTGCGTCTCAACTGAATAGTCAGGGAAGAGCATCAGTTTAGCATTCTCAAACCGGAGCTCCTCAATCTTCCTCGCTTCTTTAAGCGCCAGGTCCCGGTCCCGGAAGTTCAACAGGCGAAATATGAAGGTGCGTGGGGGGCTCCCCTGCGGGCCACGGGCCGAGGGGACCCTATGTGCCCTCTCCACCACAAAGTGCGCCGAAAATGGCGCCTGAGGGAGCAGGGTGCGCAGCATACGTTCTGTAAAGGTGGTAGGGTCCTGCCCCTCCACCCCCTCAGGCAGCCCCACCACTCTCAGATTGTTTCTGCGACTGCGATTTTCGCCATCCTCGGCTCTGGACTCTAAGGCCCTCACCTTGACCTGAAGTGTCCTTATGGCGGTGTCATGCTCCCGGAGAGAATTCTCGGCGCCTCCAACCCGGCGCTCGGCCTCCCGCATGCGTTCACGGACCTTGTCCATGTCCCGCCTCAGAAGTCCCACATCCGCCTGCAGATGATCAATTTTTTCGGTCAGTGCAGTCTGACATGTGGTGATGGTGGCCTGACAGCCTGTGATGGCCTGCATAAGGGCTGCAAAGCGATCCTCCTCCCTGTTATCAGGGTTATCCAGGGCCTTCTGCGACGCCATGCCGGAGCGGGTTCGTGGGGCCTGCTGCACCGAGTGCTGCGGCGGAGACCTCCCGGCCTGATTTCTCCTGCGCTGGGGCCCGGAGCTGCCCTTACGCATATAGCAAGGATCGGGGTGTCAGTGACCCCAGGAAAGTCCCTTTAGAGACTGATAAAAGGTCCGAAGGTTGCGGAGCTCGTTTCAGCGCGTCCGCTCAGTCCGCCATCTTGGCCACGCCACCCCAAGTTGGCCATTTAAAATAGCGGATCGAAGGACATCAGAGTGGATGTCAGAATCACTAGAAATCCTGACAACACTTATACCATGGTGTTCTTCCATGTGAGTCAGTGATTACATGACGCACACTCTATTATAAATCCTTTAATCAAGGAAGACAACAGGACTGAGGGGGCAGCTCTGGCCAGAGGCAGGGCTGTGCGCACACACCTGTAAGGTGATAAACAAATAGGATTAAGGGGGCAGGGCTGCTCTGGCAACCATTAGAGAGACAGGGATGCACGCTCGTACTTGATTGGCTAAGCGTTTGGCAATATAATAAGCTTTTTACATTAAAGGAGCCTTATGCAGTATCTGGCCAGCCAGAGGAGTGGCATAGTTCGACTACTCTAAATGGAAATTTTGGGTTGCTAATGTATTATATGATTTCAAAAGGGTATGGAAAATGTGTATATTAAATTTGCGTCGTACAAATCTTTGTAACTGGTATTTTTTAAATGCAGAAATGTTACTTTGCATATAACTTTGATGCTTGAAATAAAGTTTTTTGTAAAAAAAAAAACAAAAAAAAACTTGATACTCTGCCTGCAAGGAAACAAACCGCGCCTGCTACCAATGTGTTTATAAAGGAAACACATCTGGTTTTCTATCAGACTAGTGAACCCATCAGATTAGGTAACTGAAGTGAAGTTGTGCGTGCGGTTTCACCGCTACCAGGTTTGCTAATCTGAGTGTGCTGTTACACTTTCATGTAAACGTAATTTTATGTATAGCTATAGTAATGTTTCTATAGTTGGTTATTACACTGCCATCTTGTGGTTGTTTTTGATATTGCACCTTTCCATACTGTTATCATCTGTGTTCCCTCCCATCTTCTTAGCTAATTTCCTCTTCCTAGTTCACTCTGTGATGTACTTCTTCTTCCTGTGTTCTCACTCTGTCTCATGAGGAAAAATGTGGCTACATGTCTGTAAGCCTCACACAATCTTCTCGCATCCTAGGACACATTACCATGTTTTGACCTGCAGTTACCATCTTTCAACCATCTGCCACATTTGTTGTATGCTGTACCTGCTATTTCCAATAAATAGGCGCTCATGGAAGAATTGGTGACTGGTGATTTCAAGCTATCTGATAAAGACCGTCCGCGGTGATTATATCTGCTAATACAGGCCAGGCATAGAGGTCTCAGCAAGGGATAAAGTCACTATTACAACAGTTGGAGTCAGAATAGTCAAAACATGGTGGAATTCCTACAGCCTGCTGTGTGTATGGGTAGTCAAAACATGGTGGAGTTCCTAAAGCCTACTGTGTAGATATGTACTTAAAATATGTGGGAGAATTCCTGCTGCGTAGATGTGTATGTTTAATCTGCAATCAAGCTCAGTGCCATCCGCCATCCTTTGAAAACACATGGTCGCACAAGCTTACTGCACTTCACCTGTGAATGTTAAAAACTATATCTGCATTGGACTGTGTTATCCCACCTGTCTAAGCTGATGTTTGTCTTAACCATTTCTTGCAAAACTTGAAAAAAATGTCTAGGCAAGTTTCTGAACATTCCTTTATCGCTGAATCTACACAGATACATCATGCCCCTGACCACACAGATGTACAGGGAGCAGATTCTGTAGATATCGCAGAGCAAAGTGTAAGACCCAAACGCACAATTATACCAGCACAGAAACTTAGAGAAAACTACGAAACCACTAGAGATGAGTTCTACAGCAATCTGTCAGAACTGTGGGACAAAACTACATACTGCATGTCAGTCTTGCCACGCTGCAATCAATAAGCTTGATTAAGAAATTCTACAGATCGCCTATCTGCAGCGTATGAACGCTACCAGTGACTGTTTGCAAAATACACAGCTTTCTTAAAGGACTCTAATATAGAGGGCTCTTTAGCAGAACTAACTAAGACTGATGAACTAAACCAACAAAGAGATCTCTTAGTGCAAGATGCCAAGGATAAGGCGGAACTCCGCATCGCTAAACTGCAGGAGACCAGATCTCATAAATCCACATCTACAAAGCTTACAACACATTCTTCTAGATCTCACTCTAGAAGCTCAACAGTAAGTGACAAGCTAATAGAGGCCCGTGCAAGTCTGGAAGCAAATAAAGTGCGAAGCTCATTTGCCAGAAAGGAAGCTGAGATAGCAGCCCACCAAGCAGAGATGACAGCTCGCCAAGCAGAGATAGAAGCTCAGAACAAGGTTCGCCAAGCAGAGATATATGCTCAGAACAAAGCTCGCCAAGCATAGATGACAGCTCGCCAAGCAGAGATGACAGTTCGCCAAGCAGAGATAGAAGCTCAGAACAAAGCTTGCCAAGCAGAGATGGCAGCTCACCAAGCAAAGGGGGAATCCCAAATAAAGATTCTGCAACTGGAAATGGAGGAAGCAGCTGCCCGAGCAAGGCTAAAGGTCCTTGAACAAGCAATGAGAGGAAGTATCAACTTGGACTGTTCCATTCCAACAAAAGAGGAAGATCTAATTGAACGCCACAGTGAATATGTGCTAAGGCACAGTGATTGCAATGATACAGAGTTATCTCCTGTACCGCCTACCAACATTACTGTTCAGACTCTCAACACAGAGACCTCTAACACGCACAAGCCTGAGTGTTACGTACCAGTTTAGGAGGCTGAGATGATGAGAGGGCTCCCTTTGTGGCTAAGTGCACGACACCCCTGGAGTTGGCGACAGAAGGTGTAATGCCCAAAGATGCATGGGTTGCCTGCAGATAGGGCTTGGTAGTAGTTCCAGGTGTAAAAGTACTCTGGATGCACTGCAGGTGGACCCGAAGCTGATCTGGAGGTGCAAGCGGATGACTGTGGTAATATCAGGCAAGGTGCAGCGTCAAAGGCCAGCCCGAGGGTCAAACACATAAGGCAATCCAAAAATGGCAGGAGAAGTCTGTGGAGCAAGCCGGGATCAGAGCCACGAGAGAAATCAGAGCAGGTCAAGGGAAGCCGGTCGGTAACAGGTAATCAAGCACAGGAACACAGATCTCAGGAACACAGGGTACTGAGCTAAAGATAATCCAGCGATTAGTGACAGTCACTGGTGTCCTTTTATAGGCCGGTTCTTGCTGGTAATTGGCACGCATTGTGCGCCTTGCGGACGAACATTCGTAATGAATGATCGTTTGCTAACGGAGGCCGTTTGCTACGGTGTCTGCGCGGGACTGCGTGGCCATCTTGGATACTGGAAACTTTGCCAGTTCTTCCACAAACTCTTCCCTGACAGTGCCCCCTCAAGGGGCAGCCGCCGGATGCCCAAACGAGCATGTTTCTCTGGGAATCGGTTGAAGAATTCCCGAAGAAGCTTAGGGGCATGCACATTATTTGCTGGCTCCCATGAGTTCTCCTCAGGTGGGTATCCCTTTCATTTAATGAGGTATTGCACATGTCTCCCTCTTCTGCGGGCATCCACAATGGCTTCTACCTCGAATTTCATGTTCTCACCAACCGTAACTGGTGGTGGCGGAGACTCTTCTCTTTCTGCAAAGGAATTAGGGACCGCAGGCTTGAGCAAGGAAATGTGAAAGACCAGATGGATCTTATATGAGTCTGGGAGGTTAAGTTCAAAGGCCACAGGATTAATTTCTCGCTTAATCTCAAAAGGTCTGATAAACCTTGGGCCCAATTTCTGAGATGGGCATGTGATCTTGAGATTTGCCGTGGAGAGCCAGACCTTATCCCCAACCTTCAGTACAGGACCATCTTTCCTCTTTTTATCAAAATGTTTCTTGTAGTCTTCCTGAGCCTTCTGCATGGTCTCCTGAAGCACCAGATAATTGGACTGAATGAAGGTCAGTCTATCCTGAACTGCAGGAACCGCGGCTTCTGGGACCACATCTAGTAGGAAGGCAGGATGGAACCCGTAGTTTGCCCAGAATGGGGATTGGTTGGTGGATGCATGGACAGAGTTATTATAAGCAGACTCAGCACATGGAAGGAGAGATGCCCAATTGTCCTGAGAAAAAGAAGAGAAGCATCTCAGATACTGTTCTAGTGTTTGGTTTGTTCTTTCTGTTTGTCCGTTACTTTGCGGGTGATATGCCGAGGATAGACAGACCTCAATCTTCAGAGCTTTGCACAAAGATCTCCAGAACTTGGAGGTAAATTGAACCCCTCTGTCGGAGACGATACTTTTGGGTAGCCCATGCAGCCATACGACTTCCTTGATAAATAGCTGAGCGGTATCTGCGGCTGAAGGAGTAATTTTCATGGGTGCAAAGTGCGCCTTTTTTTACAATCTGTCAACAACCATCAGGATGGTAGTAAATCCCTCTGAAGGGGGTAAGTCCACAATGAAGTCCATTGACAACATTTTCCAAGGTTGCTCCGCGATGGGGAGAGGCCTCAATAGACCCCAGGTCTTGATATTACTGCCCTTATTGCATAGACATGTCACACAGGAATTAACATAGTCTCTACAATCCTGTAGTAGATTGGGCCACCAAAAGGATCTCTGCAAGAGTTTGCATGTTTTCCGGACACCAAAGTGGCCTGCAAGTGGAGAATCATGGCACACTTTGAGAACTTGAGATCTCGCCCCCTGGGAGATGAAGATTTTGTCCCCTTGCCACAGAAGTCCCTCATGCTACCTCAGTGAAAGGGTTTTCGGATTCATGACATGCAGCAGAGGCCTCTTTGATTGAAGTACCAAGGTCGGGTTGAATCATCAAAAAGTTTTGTGTTGACAAGATGGTACTAGGAGCAGTTATCTCGGGGTTCTCTGGGAACATGCAAGAGAGGGCGTCTGCTTTTCCATTCTTTGACCCTGGGTCAGGTTAAAATGGAATCTTGAAAAAAACAAAGCCAATCGGGCTTGCGGGGTCTCAGTCTCTTGGCAGTTCGGAGATATTCAAGATTCTTATGACCTGCGAATATTCAGATAGGATGGACCACCCCCTCCAGTAGATAGCGCCACTCCTCCAAGGCTGATTCAATGGCCAACAGCTCCCGGTCACCCAAATCGTAGTTCCTTTCCAATTGAGACATTTTCCTGGAAAAGAAAGCTACTGGGTGGAGCAGAGATTTGGGCCCCTGATGTTGTGACAGGATGGCCCCTGTGGCCACTTCTGAGGCATCAACCTCAAGGACAAAGGGCAAGACAGGATCTGGGTGCTATATTACTGGTGCGGGAGTAAATAAAGTCTTTAATTGGTCAAATGCCGACTGAGCTTCTTGGGACTACTGAAATCGGACATGTTGACGGATCAACTGGGTGATGGGAGAAATGATGCTGGAGAAGTTCTTAACAAACCTTCTGTAAAAATTGGCGAAACCCACAAACCTCTGGATGCTTTTCTTATCCATGGGGGCAGGCCAGTTGATAATAGCAGCCACCTTCTGTGGATCCATGGAAATTCCATCTGTGGATATGATTAGACCCTGGAATTGAATTGACAGTTTTTTGAACTCATACTTCTCTGCTTTTGCATATAGGTGATGCTGTCTTAGTGTGGACAAGACTTTCTTAACATGTACCCTGTGCAGATCCAGGTTGGCAGAGAATGGTCCAAGTATTCTCGAAAAATGTCATTGACAAAATGTTGGAAGGTGGCTGGGGCATTGCAAAGTCCGAATGACATGACAAGATACTCAAAATGTCCAAAACAGGCCTGAAATGCAATTTTCCACTCATCACCTTCTCTAATGCGAACTAGATTGTAGGCACCTCATAGGTCAAGCTTTGTAAAAGATTTGGGCAGATCGAAATATGGAACAGTTCGGGCACAAGAGGGAGTGGGAAGCGATTTTTGATTTTTTTAGTCCACACAAGGTCTGAGTGACTGATCTTTTTTCTGGACAAAGAAGATACCAGCACCAGCGGGTGAAGAAGATGGACGGATGAATCCTTTCTCAAGGCTTTCATCTATGTATAGTCGTAGTGCATCGAGTTCTTTTTCTGATAGAGGAAGAATTTGCCTGAAAGGGATCTCTGCACCTGGAAGCAGTTCAATAGGGCAGTCATACGGTCGATGCGGTGGTAGTACATCGGCCATCTTTTTATCAAAAAGATCCAAGAACTCATGGTATGCTGGTGGCACCACCTGGCTGGTATTGGATACTGGCTGAACAGTCATGCAACTTGAAGAGTCATCAGGTCTTGGAGAAAAACAGGTTTGCAGGCAATATTCGGATTGGATGGAGATCCTTCCCGAGGGCCAGTCAATCTGAGGGTTATGTGCTCGTAGCCACGGAATCCCAAGGATGATAGGGAACATGGGTGAACATAAGATGTCGAAACAGAGGAGTTCTTGGTGACCAGAATGAGCCTGAGCAAAGATAGGAATAGTCTCTTGTGTCACTGGTCCCGATCTGGGGATAGTCCCATCAGCCAGATGAACTTCAAGTCTCTGTTTCTTATCTCTTAATGGGATTAACCGTCTCTTTGCCAGTGAAATGTCCAAGAAGCAGCTGCATGCTCCGAAATCAATGATTGCCTGTAGCTGGATTGTTCCCTCTGCCACCTGTAACGAGAGGGATAGAACAAGGTAAGCTGGAGAAGATCCAGAGACTTGAAAGAAAACAGGACAAGGAGGGCTGAACTTACTGGGTCTCACAGGACAAGTGCGCAGAAAATGTCCAGTACCTCCGCAGTCGAGGCAGAGGTTGGCCTGACGTCGCCTCATCTTTTCATCAGAAGACAAGGGACCCCCTTACTAATCCAATCTGCATAGGTTCAACTCCAGCAGCAGCAGGCAAGGTGGTAGGTGCAGGCATAGGTGGAGGTGGAATCTTGGGCAGCATCCAAGAGGGTCTGAATGAAGAGGAGATTTTTTCGGAGCGCCGTTCCCGCAGTTGGCGGTCGAGCTGGATGGCTAATTTGATGAGGCCTTCCAGGGTGGCGGGAGCCTCTACTCTGGCTAATTCGTCTTTATGGCCCTCAGAGAGGCCGAACCGATACTGGTATTTTAGGGTGGCCTCATTCCATCCAGTATCAGAGGACCACTTGCGGAAGTCCATGGTGTAATCCTCAACGGGGCGTCTTCCTGGTTGTAATGAATGAAGAACAGTCTCTGCAGTAGCCACCCATTGAGAATCGTCGTAGAGCTGGGCCATAGCGTCAAAGAACAGGGAGACAGAGTTAATCGCAGGGTCTTTTTGCTCCAGCAGGTGGTGGGCCCATGACTGGGGTTCATCAGAGAGGAGGGAAATGATGAACCTTACCTTTACAGAGTCCAAAGAAAAAGTCCTTGGCTGTAGTGCAAAGCACAGGAGGCAGGCGTTCTGCAATGACCTGAACTTTTGTCGGTCCCCCGAGAAGCATTCAGTGACTGGCACCCGAGGTTCTGGTGGTGGCATTACCACAACAGGGGCAGAAGCAGCTTGTCCATGTCCATAGGCAGGTGAGGCAGAAGATGCAGCAGGAGGATTCTGGTTAGTAGATGACACAGCCAGGTTCTGCAGGCGGCCTTCCAACTGGAAATAACCCTCTTGTAATCCTTTCACTGCCTGGGTGAGGGCGGCAGCTTGTTGGCAAAGAGTCTCTAGTGGGGAAGCGCCTCTTTCAGCCTCTGACATCGTGGCTGGATTATACCATCACATACCGGTTTAGGAGGCTGAGATGATGAGAGGGCTCCCCTTGCGGCTAAGTGCACGACACCCCTGGAGTTGGTGACAGAAGGTGTAATGATGCACGGGTTGCCTGCAGATGGAGCTTGGTAGTAGTTCCAGGTGTAGAAGTACTCTGGATGCACAGCAGGTGGACCCGAAGCTGATCTGGAGGTGCAAGCGGATCACTGTGGTAATATGAGGCAAGGTGCAGCGTCAAAGGCCAGGCCGAGGGTCAAACACATAAGGCAGTCCAAATAAGGCAGGAGAAGTCCATAGTGCAAGCCGGGATCAGAGCCAGGAGAGAAGTCAGAGCAGGTCAAGGGAAGCCGGGTCGGTAACAGGTAATCAAGCACAGGAACACAGATCTCAGGAACACAGGGTACTGAGCTGAAGATAATCCAGCGATTAGTGACAGTCACTGGTGTCCTTTTATAGGCCGGTTCTTGCTGGTAATTGGCGCGCATAGCATGCCTTGTGGACGAACGAAGGCCGTTTGCTACGGCACCTGCGCGGGACTGTGCGGCCATCTTGGATACTGGAAACTTTGCCAGTTCTTCCACAAACTCTTCCCTGACACTGAGCCTCTTCAAGTCCACAAAGCAAGCATATTCACACAGCAAACCACATTACCTCCGGTCAACAACAAGGCAACTGCCAGCGACAAGCCTCAGTTCAAGCAACAGCCAACACAAGCCTTAGAGACTAAGCTAGATGCTCTTGCAACATCATTTTATCCTTGTAAACCTCACCCTTACTCACCAGAGAACTTTCACACCCAAGGGGTCCCACAAGTTACTTTGGCACCAAAGAGTGATAAATCAGATCTGTCTGAATTCCCCAGATATATGATTCGCCGTGAGCTCAGTAAGATTAGCTTCTCAAGGTTCGATGACTGTCCAGAGTACTACAGAGCTTGGAGATCAACCTTCAAAGCTTCTATCACTGATCTCAACCTTACTGCCAAGGAGGAACTTGATTTGCTCATAAAGTGGCTGGGGCCAGAATCTGCAGATCGTGCTAAAAGACTGAGAGCAGTGCATGTTGATTACCCAGATGCAGGTCTTGCTGCTGCATGGGCAAGACTTGAACAAACCTATGGTAGCTCTGAAGCCATAGAAAGTGCTCTATTCAAAAGACTGCAAAACTTGCCAAAAATAGGAAACAAAAATCACTGCAAGTGTCACGGTCCTGGTGGTGGAGTCTGTCTTAGCAGGGAACAACCACTCTTACACACCCGATTCGGGGACCCCTGGTAGTGTAGACAGGAAGTCCCAGAGTGCGAGATGGCACGAGGGCTGGATGGTCACTGGTGGTGATGTGAGGCTCCAGATGGACGTGCAGGCTGAAGAATGGTCGTGCAGGCTGGATTGGCAACTGTCGGGTCAGAGAGGCACAAAAGGGGCAGGCGGAAGAGTAGTCAAAGTCCAAGCAGGGTTCGTTCACAGGCTGGCGGCAAAGGTACAGAAGGGTCAGGCAATGGATGGTCGTGGATAGCCGGGGTCGGTGCAGGCAGATAAGTAGCAGGTCAGGGCAAGCTGGGTCGGTACACAGGAACAACACAGGAAGCAGTTCAGGAAGGAGAGGTGAAGCTCACAGGTACTCAGACGCTGTAGAACGGACAACACCTGCTGACAGGTGCAGGAAGCTTAAAAAGGGCTGTTTGGCGCGTGCGCACGGGAGCGTGAACGCGCGGGAGCGCGTGAACAGCAAAAAACTGCAAAAAGTCCAAAAAGTAAGCCTGACTTCAACAGGCCAGTCTTTTCCTAGTCAACGGTTAGGTCGGACGTGCTGG